>JAPYYZ010005232.1:0-10197 GCA_030522705.1 Eretmocerus eremicus
GACCGATGTTAATATGGACTTACACCGCACACACCGGCTACCTCCGCGTTTTCATTAGAGTCATTCAGTTCTGTAATTCCGTATCAAGGTAGACCGTTTCGTGAAACATGCACATTCCGATTCATTTAGCCAACCGTTACAATTGTCCTGCCGATTCATTCATTCTAACTATTATTTTCGACTTCCATTGTACATATTTGGACAATATATATTCCTTATTATTCAATATCTGATCCATTAATGACCCAAACCCTACTTTTATGATTTCCCCGCAAAATCCCTCGGTTACAAGTTCTTTCCATTGGAGGCGTCTATTGCTCTTGAGGCAAGAGAATGCTCTTGTTGATAGGTCGAGTGAATTTCGACGTGTCTGTAGATCAACGACTCTGGTCAGACCATTCTTGCCGGAGTGGGGTTTGACTACTCTACCAAGAGGCCATACCGTAGCAGCTGTTTGCTCATCTCCGATCAGGGTAAGGTCATTTGCGTTGAAGCTGTGGTTGGGTCGGAGGCATTTTGAGCGAGGATGCAGCGTCGCTAAGTATTCCTTCTTCTATCTTTGCCAGAACTCATTGGTCATATAGCGCAGCATCTCCCACTTAGAACTGAAAGTTTGACCAGAGTCTGATTCTAGAACATAGTCTGGGGGTGCTCTCATGAGAGGTCCCATGATGAAATGGCCTAGAGTTCAGGTAGTGATTGAGTGTTCATCACTAGACAGAGGACACAAGGGTCGAGAATTTATGCACCCCTCTATCTGAGACGTAGCTATCAGAAATTCTTCGAAGGTAAATGTCTTGTTCCCAACGATCTTCTTTAAATGTATTCTGGAAGATTTCACGTTGGCTTCCCAGAGCCCTCGAAAGTGAGGAGCTCGAACGGGAATAAAGTCCTAAGTGGTGCAGCCTTCGGCAATCATTCTTGTAATCAGTCGAGAGGAAACTGAGGGTTGGTCAGAAAACTGGTGGAGCTCTCGGTCAGCACCTTGAAAAATGGCATCATTATTGCTATATATGTGCTTGCATGAGCCTCGACGAGACATGAAACGACGGTACGCCATGAGGAAAGCCTGTAAGCTATAGTCAGAAACGACCTCTACGTGGACCGCTCTGGTACCAAGCAGATGGAAACGGCTACATAACCCTTACGTGACTTCTGTCCACGACCTCCACACGCGCGTATCTGGGAGGGACTGCAATAATCCACTCCCGAGGAAGCAAATAATCGAGCAGGTCGGATCCGATACTCGAGGGGGTTCGGCTATTTGTTGTTTAGAAGGACGACTTTAGTAGCGCGCACGGAAGACGGAAGATTTCAGGATATGTTGACGAAAATTTCGAGCTCGAGGAATCCAGTATCGCCTGTTTAGAGTGCTCTGTACTAATGAAGCCCTTCCGAGACAAGTGATCAAGTGTGTTTTTTTAATGAGAAGTCCTACAATGTGAGAATGGCTTGGGAATATCATGGGATGTTTTTCTGGACAACTGAGCAGAAAATTTTCTAAACAACTCCCGACTCTTAGAACTCCCTCCGGATCAAAGAAGGGCAAGAGTCGCACCAGTGAGCTCGAAGGATGCAGGAGGTTTCCCTTCGAGGAGCATGCGAGTTCCATGGGATAAGCATAACCTTGGAGCATAGGGCACATGAATTAATGTCCTGCATTGCGTTTTTCAGCAGATAGCCAGGTAAAAC
Source organism: Eretmocerus eremicus (assembly GCA_030522705.1). Classification (NCBI taxonomy): domain Eukaryota; kingdom Metazoa; phylum Arthropoda; class Insecta; order Hymenoptera; family Aphelinidae; genus Eretmocerus; species Eretmocerus eremicus. Next base: position 1,693 of record JAPYYZ010005232.1, read on the forward strand.
GACGCCCGTCTGGCTTTAATTGAGCATTAACCTGTCATCAATGTATGTAGGCCAAAGTCGCTATAATTCTGCCTAATGAAGAGAATTGCGAGAGAAACTCGACCAACTCTGTCGGCTGAGGGTTCAAAGTCGCATGTATTGAGGAGGAGTTGGACTCAATTTTTCATGTGAATCATCTAGGTTTATCTTGAGCTAGTCAGAAGACTCTTGACGCAACCACTTCGGGTTCTTCCACCAAAAAGTATGGTCACTGAGCTCAGAGAGTCAAGTCTCTCGTGACACAGTTGGCCAGGTTTCGCTCTGAACAGACATATTTCCATGTGGTAGAGTTGAGCAACGTGACGATCTTATTGACTCTGTTGTCAATCGAGATGGATGACCCTTCAGCCATGCCAACGCCACCTTGGAGTTTGACCAACAAAAAAATCTTTGAAGGTGCTCAATTAATATGCATGGTTAACAAGTGGATAAATCAAGCCAGAAGCTGAGCTGCACATAACTCCAACTTAGGAACACTAATAACCTTCATAGAAGTAACTCTGGACTTTGTAGTGATCGAATGAGATCGGCAATCTCGTGTGCCATTAACTGAATACGTACGGGCTACGTATGCTATTTCTCAAGCATCGTATAAACCATGCAATTCCCAGTTGCTGCTACTAATCATACCAAACCAGCACGGAATAGAGAGTGTTCGGAGCTGTGATAGATTTTCACAAAATTGCAACCAGTTTTTGCGAACAATGGGTGGGATGGGTGAGCCTCAGTCTGATACATTGAGCCGAGACATTGAAGAAGAAGTTCTACTGAGATAACGACCGGCGCCAACTAGCCGAGCGGGTCGCCTCGTTTTGCAATCTCTGCTAGAATGAAAGTTTCAATGACCAACTTATCTTCAGAAGGAGGCGGAACTTTGAGGGGAAACGCGTCTTCAGAAGGCAACCAATTGAGGCCCAGAAAATAATCTAGATTGAACGTTTCCTGATCAGATCGACTAGCAATGGGAATCAGTTCTGATGTATTGGAGGTCTACTTGTCAACCTTCATACTTACGGTCTGTAAGATTTCAATGAGTTCATCGTGAATCCTTGCGGCTACTTCCACCAAATCCTCTCGTCGTGAAAATTATTCATAAGCTGCGCCCATTCGCCAAGAAAGGACCGCAAACTGTCCCGTACGTGATCGTGAGGAGGAGTACAATAAGGGAAGGGTTATCAGATCCTCTGCGCCAATAGACCCTCTAGCAATTCACATCCGATTCACTCAATAAGAATTTGCGGAACCTTTTGATGATATCGCATGTTTGAACAGCAGTTGTCGATCCAGACTCAGCAACCGTACTTCCCTCGATGACGGGCCGACCGAGTAATGATTTGATTACTGGCACACTATGGGCGATTCTGGAAATTTTTTTTCCAATAGTAGATAACTCGCGCTAGATTCAATCTTTTCCGTCGATTCAAGATGCAGAATAGAGCTCCAAGCCTCCAGAATAGAGGAAAACTATCGCGGCACCATACAGTGGGCCCAAATCGGGAATAAAAGGCAAAATTTACCTTCACGCAGAAAAAGGGTCAAAGTGGCACTTGCCATAGGTCAAATTGAAGGTAATCACATATAGTGTCTTGATCCTTCTCCCTCGAGTCGTCATTTTTACATGCGCGCCGGCCAGAGAACCAAGAATGACGGAATTTCTCGCGAAATCGCAAAAAAGGTCTGATAACTCGTCTGGATCGGAAAATTTGTACATATATTTGCATGGCAAACTTTCAGGATTTTCTACGGAGAATCTGACGGTGATCTTCGATTCGACCTTGAATCAAATTTTCAAGGTCATTCCAAGGTCATTTCTGTTTTTTGCCAAAGAAACTATATCTTTGACCTCGGCATTTGAAAGAACGGAAGATTTCACGTTGGAAGACATTTTTTGAGGATTTTTTACCGAGACCTCCAGAGGTCACGAGAAGGTCAGATGAAGCGGAGGTCACAAAATGAGTAATACCCCCTCGTAACTCTACTGAATCGCAATATTCGTGTATGCAGTTGCATAGCAAACTGTCAAAATTTTTCACGGAGAATCTGATGGTGACCTCCAATAAGACCTGGGATCGAATTTCCAAGGTCATTTGGAGGTCATTCTCTTCTTTTGCCGAAAACCCATATCGTTGGCCTCGGTATTCAAAGGAACGAAAAATTCTACGTTGAAATACATTGTTTTGACATTTTTCTCAGGGACTTCCAGAGGTCACGTGAGGGTCAGATGGAGCGGAGGTCGCAAAATGAGTAGAACCTCCTCGTAATTCGACTGGATCGCAATATTTGTACATGCAATTAAATAGCAAGATTTGAGGATTTTTCGTGGGGAATCTCGTAGTGACCTCCAAATCGACCCTGAACCTAGTTTTTACCATCATTAGGGGATCGTCTTACGCTGGTGGAAGACATTCGCAGAATGCTCTCTTATTATATTCTCGATCCCTGGATGCATATCCAACTGACTAACTGATAGTGATGCATCATGATGCATCATCGGGCATTGAAATACAACACGTTTTATGGTGAAGTATCTTCATACGTTACTTCATAACATGAAAACTGAATCTCCATAACGTATCACAATGCTTCCCGGTATATTGTTATGCATAAAAGAACACTGACACGCATAATTTGATAAGTCTTTACGGGAATCTACAGAAATTGCAGGAAAATCAGTATTGATGTATTCGATCTAATTCAGCATCGCGTATGGGGTAGTGTTCCCTGAGTAAAAGTGGAGATCAGTGTGTGGAACATGCTTCTTTGTTTACATGACCAAGACTTGTGTTATTACGATGATCACGATGATTCATTTGAATAACGTGATAACTTCCTAATCGACCCTCTGGCAAAGTTAATGAGGTTCACAGCGGTAATATTACACTTAGATATAAAATGACACGGTGACTGTAATTTACAGCTGTAAGCCCTGTTAACTTTACTACAGGGTTGCCGAAGCCTTATCATGTTAACGATGAATATGGAAGATTGAATACGCAATCTTGATGACAAACTGCAGCGAACTATTATTGGGAAGAAAACTCGTTTTGGTGGCAGCCATATTGGCCCATTTGATCAACGGTGAATTTTTGAGATGCGGCCATGTTGGCTCTCCGCTGCCATCTAATTTAACCCGGAGTTTACCTTCCAATACGGATCATTGAAGGTATTCCCACAAGCAGAATATGCTCAAATCAATCGAAAGTTCTCGCACGGCAGAAGACTTCATCGCTGTGTTTCTAAAATATGTGAGGATCAGTTCTCGCCATCCTTATATGGAGGAAGAAACTCACCCTATCATATTTCAAACGAATCTCTTACTCTCCAGCCTCTTTCGTGGGCAGTATTTGTTCAAGTATGGGAGATGTTGCTTTGTCACATATTGTTGATTCTAATTGAGGGCATGTCGGAGCGAAAAGTTCGGTAAGCGGCTAATGCATATACAAACTCAATTTTGACGGTGTTCTGCATAAACTGAGGGGTTTCATCTGAGGAAATATCTAGACAGCTTTAACGTGTACAGATCAAGGAACGAAATGCGCTATCTCTCACGTCGATCAGAAGCGAACCAAGAAGGGAAAACCAAGACCTCCAGGTGACCTATGTTTACCAAAATTTTTGTACATACTACCTAAGATATGAAGAATCTAGAGTATCTCCGTCCAATGGGCTTCCTGCTCGGAGATACAGGCAATAACCATAGGATCGCCAATATATCTATATATACAAATTTTTTAACGCGGGCCTGTATGGGCAATACTAAAGTCTCTGTCTGTATCTTTGGCTAAGACGCTCATTATACGGAGATAATGTGAATTCTCTATATTATATGTGATAAAAGTATGTGAAAAAATTTTGGCAAAGATTCGTCACCCGGAGGTCTTGGTCTTCTCCTGTGAGTCATCATTAGCTGAAGGAAAATTACAGGCAATACGAACATTAATCACCAAGTTGACTTGGTTCCAAACTCCAGAAGCTGCTAATGGCATCTTGAGAACTACGTAGCGAAGAATCAGCAAAGCTCATAAGGCTGTTGCTTTTTCGGTTCTTTGGGATGCATATTGCATCTTTTGAAGCCTCACTACGACTCATATATGTATCCTGTCAGGTAGCTTCTGAAGTTACGACTATATTGAGAAACTCTTCTCTGAACTCATGCTCGGTTCTGTGCATACAAATTATATTCCGAAATTTCCATGAGTTGACACTTCTCTGCAAGATCTACTCATGAAGTGCTGCATGAATCATGGAGTGACACGATAATTCATCAGATCACAGTCAAGAAGGTAACCATAGCACGGAATTGTATTCGAAGAGAAAAAATTCTTACGATAACCAAGTATATCGGTGAGAGGCAGATGCTGATTCTAGGTTACATATTTGATGATCGGTCGTGCAGCTCAGATAGGATTTTGTTCTCAACAACCTTGATCACAGCCTCGATCGTTCTGTTCTGTTAGATAATACGCTGCATTTCATGTGATCACACCAAAAGTCATGAATATCCATGAAGCTACAATTTATCGGAATACGCATACAATTGTGGCATTCCTACATAGAGAGAATGTCGTTCGATATGCATCCCCAAAAAGTAATCTACAATTCAAATTCATAGTGTCCACTTCTCGTATTATAAGAGTACTTCAAAAATGACACTCTATTCATATGATCAGTCTCTTGACTTCGGATTGCACATCAGGACTCAATCTGTGCGTGCCTATTGTATCCACAGCCAGGTGTTGATCTCGAGATGCTTCGGCGATTCAAGAATATTGTGGGAGTGCTCTCCTCAAAGAAACAAACCAAGGTACCTCAGTTCAAGGGATATTGTCGAGATACAGCCACGTTGATAAACTGTAATTACCCTTGGTATAAATTGCCTCCAACCGTGCTTATCATCTTAATGCACGCTCACAAGATTCTGGAATACTTCCACCTCTCAGCTGGAGAATTGTCAGGAAAGGGTTCAGAGGCAAGCCAAAAAGTCATCAAGAAGTTTAGAAATAGACACTCAGGAAAGATTTCAAGGTTCGTTCATGTCGGTATCTTACATGCAACAAGATGGTTTAGTATTGACAATGCGTGAATTCACGAGAGTCAGCATGAAGGAAATTTGGAACATGTTGGTCTTTTTTATTGAGGTTAGCAACAAATGAGGATATTTTTTACAGGTTCTTCCTCCATTCTGATCCTCTCCTCTCTCTTCTTCGCAAAATAAAAGAGAAAAGGGAGATGAATTCCACTGAAGAAATGGAGGATATGTTGATCCTTGATGATGGAGATAGCGATTTCAGCAATGGAGATTAAGAAACACACGGTGAATTTTCCTGCCTTCCGAAGACATGATACAGTGAAGTTTTGGGAAATACTGGGTCCAGAAATTTCCTGACAGTTCGAATGCTCAAGTCTATTCAATCTGCCAAGCACAATATGAGAGTTTTCACATTACCAAAATGTTAAAGCTTGCAACCTTTTAGGAATCGCAAATTCCTGGGATACTTCACTGATGTCAGTAAGGGAACATTGAAGAAGAAAGTTCTCAAATCCACGTGGCAATCTGAGATTCGGCTGTTTGTCATAATGATATTAGGAACTCAGGCGATGATGTGATCTTATATAATGCACACTGACTTTTTTCTACCGGGGAAGTATTACCCCAATAATTCCAAGTAATTCAGACATTCCATGCCGGGTATATTGATTTTTTGGTAACAATCGCTCAATGCAAGGTGACTAATTCATCAAGTACTAAAGATTCGATCAGTATGTCTTGGGAAGAGGTTTTATCGTGTTTTGGGGGTCGTAGAGTAACGACGGAAACGTTGCGTTTTGCAATAAAACCATTGAGGAGGGAGGACCGATAGAATCTTTGAAATTTGATCATATTGCTCTGTTATCATCGAGAATGGACCCGATCATGAATGCTTTTATTACATAACATGAGTTAGTGAATGTCACTCTTGGGGATACTCTCACAATCATCTTATTCTGTGAGATCGCACTGATAACAATATAGCGGGTTGAAGTTGAGATTGTATTGCGAGATAACCACGTAGCACATCAATATTGAACCCGAGCGAGCAAGAGAATCCCCGTTCTTGGCCGGACTGAGCAATGTCAATGGACTTTCCGAGAAATTCGTCCCGCGGCGTATTTCACAATGCGCATTATCACAAGAATTAGTATAGGGTTGACATGAACTTTGATTTTTCATTCTGAGATCTCATCATATGATATGGCACGGAGTTACAGATGAAGATCAACCTGCAATACGCCTTAGGCCATTGCATCGAATTTCAAGTGCGCAATGACGGAGAGAAATCCTCCCATATATATTCTGTATGAAACGGAAGCTCATTTGAAAGAACTCAACAACACTTATTGGGAAATCATGTACTTCAATAAAACTCCTTGTTCGAAAATATCGAAATGGAAGTTCGCTATTCAATTGCATATGCAAATATTGCGATCCAGTAGAGTAACGGGGGGGTTTTACTCATTTTGCGGCCTCCGCTTCATCTGACCTTCACGTGACCTCTGGAGGTCTCGGTAGAAAGTTCTCGGGAGAATGTATTTCAACGTAAAATCTTTCGTTCTTTTGAATGCTGAGGTCAAAAATATAGATTCATTGTCAAAGAACGGAGATGACCTTCAAATGACCTTGAAAATTCGATTCAAGGTCTAATTGGAGGTCACCATTGGATTTTCCGTAGAAAATGCTGACAGTTTGCTAGGCAACTGCATATACAAATATCGCGATCCAGTAGAGTTACGAAGGGGTTTTACTCATTTTGCGACCTCCGCTTCATCTGATCTTCACGTGACCTCTGGGGGTCCCGGTGGAAATTCTCAGAAAAATGTATTTCAACGTGAGATCTTTTGTTCTTCCAAATGCCGAGGTCAAGAATATAGGTCTTTTGGCAAGAAACGGAGATGTCCTTCGAATGACCTCGAAAATTTGATCCAAGGTCAAATTGGAGGTCACCATTAGATTTCCCGTGAAAAATCCTGGAAGTTTATTAACAATTATTGCGATCCAGTCGAGTTACGAGGGGGTTTCACTTATTTTGCGATCTCCCCTCCATCTGGCCTTCACGTGACCTCCGGAGGTCTCGGTAAAAAATTTGTAGAAGAATGTATTTCAACGTAAAATTTCTCGTTCTTTCAGATGCCGTGGTCAAAAATGGAGGTTTTCCGGCAAAAAACGGATGTGGCGCTCTCGCTCTCGCAGAACGACACAAGTTACTGACATTTCATAAGAATTAATGTAATACTTGGCGAGTTGTGCTGTGCACGCATAATTAATGTAAAGCAGGTCGGACGAACTCCAGCCAAGCATGTTTTTTCAACTTCAACACGAAAAAGTAACGCCTCTCCCCAAAAAGCCCGCTACACATAGTCACTCATTGTGACGAGAAAATAACGCTCTGATCCACTTTTCAAGCTCATTTCAAAACAGGCCCGGGCCTTCAAATTCGAACAGCAACGCAGTCTCTTCGATCAGTCAGTCTGCGTCAGTCTCAGCTCCAGATCGCTCGTGTGGTTTTGAGACTTTAATATCGGCTCACCCAAGTGGCTTAGAAAAGCACGACAAAGTGAGGGCTCGAGAGATAGCGTTCGCGAGTTCCGACTAGATCCCGCACTTGGGAAGTGGCGTTACCCGTACACAGCTGCAGAGGGGCCAGCGCTCAATTCGTCTCCAAGCGGATTCATCCGACCTGTTATTCACAACCTGCGCCTTGAAGGACCTGCCGATTTACCAGACCTTCGAGTAGTTTAAGGATAACCAGAACTGTAAGTTAAACGCATTCTTCTATTCTCGTGGCCACAAGACTATTGTTCTCAAATCTCTCATTTAAAACTCAAAATTGTTCAATCCGAACTTGCGATCTTCGATCTTGCGTGCGATCTTATTCAAAATTGCATTGGTGGTATTAAGTTCTCACGTTCATATAATTTTCGAATAAATTTTATCTAGTTAATTTGGGAGTTATAATTTATTTGTGAATGCATGGACATTTGATGCTTCTAAAGAATAATCTATCCAGGATATTTCCAAATTTCATGAACATCAACTTTCAAGAACAATCTCATTAAGTGAGGTATTGAATCTGATATATTGAAGGAATAGAAGCTGAATCTCGAATCTATAAGGAAAAGGTAAGCGCACAAACCCCTCTGGTTCGGTCATAACACGGAAATGACCTCCGGATGACCTTGAACATTTGATTCAAGGTCAAATCGAAGATCATCATGGAATTTTCCGTAAAAAATCCTGGAAGTTTGCCATGCATATATCGGCATTTCCACCGAAATCGCGTCTTTGGGCGAAAAAAAAAAATTTGGGAGAAAAGTCAGGGCACATCTATGTTTTGCATACGTGATTCTACACTATTCTAGATGACAAATCGACAGCTGTGACTCTCGAATACTTGACGGCGCGAGTTATAGGACCATAACATGTTTTTC
>JAPYYZ010005233.1:0-12369 GCA_030522705.1 Eretmocerus eremicus
TGTAACAGTCTCTCTCTCGGATTTATACCTTCCTGAATAAACTAGATTATATGAGATATCACGGATTTTAATCCCTTGGTCAAGTCCTTCATCACTCTCTTGTTGAGACCTGGTTCTCGACGGAGCACAGAACTGACGAACCCCCAACTCGTAACACGACCCACGATGGTGACCTCGTCCGACGAGCATCGATCCGCGATCAGTGGGCGATCACTCGTGACGCGGTACAAGGTGTCGATGAAATCATGCCTCGACAAGCCAAGCCTCTTCTGTCACGTGAGCAGATGAACGCGATGGTTGACGACTACATCGACGGCAACCGGACTCCCGAGCAGCTCAGGGAACTTATCAGCGGGGCAAGGGACGACTGCAACCGGCTGAAAGGACGTGAAAGATCGAGAAATCGTCGACTCGAGGAGAAGATTCGACTCGATCACTTTCCGACGAACAGATGAGGCCACTCCATGAACTTGATCTTACCTAACCTCGAATGATCGAAAAAAACCATTCAAAACGCCGATTCCCGGAGCTCCAAAACCGATCCAGTCACTCCGACCTCAGTTTTGGAGATCCAGGGCGGTGTTTTTCATGGAATGATCTCAATCTCCTCTAGGACGATACAATGCGAGACCTAATACTATGGTTTTTACCCAACTTGACCCAAAAGGAAAGAATAACTCCGAGTGTGATTGAGGCTGCTCATTCTTGGCTTAAGTAGAAAACAAAGTTGCAAGGATGATAACGCAAGTCGTTGCGCCAGCTCAGTTGGAATAGCGGAAACTCAAGGTAGCATGCCATCGCCCTAACGTGTTAACGCCCTGAAGTTTTTAGAATCATAGCACTTTGGAGCTTCGATCGTTCGAGAATAAGAACTTCTGAACCATCGACCATGTGTTCAACTAGTTTTCTTGAGGTTTTGATACCTATTTCACAAAGACTGCATGATATCGGTTCTCGACTTCTGTGCATATTCACGTGTTTCTTCAGTGCCCATCTTCTTTTGTATGGTTTGCCACAGTACGGGCAGCTGTATGGCATCTCGCTCATGTTGTTCCTGATATCCTTGTTCATATCACTCTTTTGATTGAGGCCGTTATCCGGGAGCCCACCAGAAGAGGCTGCGGGAGACACAAGATCACCATTTCGCACCTCACGTTGTTGATGGTCTTGCTGTGAAAAGCTGATCGAAATATCGACTAAAAGACAGAAAAATTTGATCTTAGTCTTGAATCGAGAATCATAATTGAAACATCTATGGTTCTCACATCCAAGCGCAATCGCATTGGATCATTTTGATTCATCATCCAAGAGTGTAATAATTTCTTGTTTCATGGACCGATTCTCAGGCGTTCGACATCGAGTCATCATCATCCATCAGAAATCGATTGGGATGATCAATGTGTATTCTTGATTGGATCTCAAATGACGCGTGGGAGAGGAAGTGCCGGAGTTGATTCTAATAACTCCCTCTCGTCAAGTTTAGGGGACCCAAAACATCTGTTTTCACCTCTCGATTCCCAATAGGGCTCATCGGAGCTGATCAGTCATGTGAGGGCCAACGCGTATTTGAATCCAACTTGACAGAATATTAGAGCATTCAATCTCACTAACTAATCCGTTATCTACAGAGAAGCTCCAAATCAATCATGCCACTCGATCGATATGATTGGGTATCTACTTATCACTCGCGGGAAGTTCAAATCATGAAATATATATGATCGGTCTTTGCGAGTCAAATTATATTCGCTAATTTTGCCGATTTTTCTCAGCTAATTTGCTGGATTTGACACATGCCGAAATGGATCACTCCACTTCGACGTGTGTACCCTCCGAGCCTAGTATGGGTTGCGAGGATTCATCGAAAGAATTTTGATGGATGATCTTCATACGAAGGTGAGATGAGAAACATGTGGAAGCATTCGATTCTACGCTAGATGTTGGTGAGTTCCGCCATTCCTTGACAGATCTGGCTCCTTGAGGGGACTAAAAGATCTGTCGAGGTTAGTTCCCGAAGCACTGACTTAAGTGGTCGATTGTCGAAGAACTTGATTCGGCTTATATATGAATCGCAGTCCGAGTTGACCGCTTGCGAGAAAGCTGTTCAACACGCTATTTTCATATGTTTCTGACCTCGACAGTACTATGGGCCCACTGTCGGTGGAACACCAAATCAATTATGACACTCGATCGATATGATCGGGTATCTATTCATCACTCTCGGGAAGTTTGAATCATGAAATATATATGATTGGCCTTCGCGAGGCTCGGAGCGTACACACGTCGAAGTGGAGTGATCCATTTCGACATGTGTCAAATCCAGTAAATTAGCTGAGAAAAATCGGCAAATTATTTCATATAAACATAGCATCTCTGCAAGAGTACTGATGATTATATTGACATTGACAGAAGAAGAGGGTTTGAGTCTCGACAGAGCTGTCTGTTTCGTCAAATGAAATAAATTAGTATCCATCAGTGAGAACTATTACATGTGTTACATGATTAGAAAATTGTCGAGCAACCATGGTATGATCTCTACCCATTCAACAACTTTGCATGGAATGATCTCCATCAACTGCACATGAACTAGGAGGAATTCCACGTAATCACATGGCACAGAATTCAGATTTGAATGAATCATACGCACACTGATACTTTCTATTAAACAATGGTCATAGAGTTATGTGAATGATCGAATGCATTTACTCTGTCTGTATGGTGCTATTTTGCTGCTTCCCTAATTTCAGTGCTACAATTCTTGTGTTAACTCACGAATCATTACAGAGCAAGAGAATTAGGCTTTGTTCTCGTTGGGCAGCACACTCTGCACTCATAGCTATTGTCATTCAGTCGTGATCCATTTAGTGAACACATGAATGATTATAGAGAGGTAGGCGTGAGAGTCTCCACTATTGATCCACAATATCTCTCAGAAGCTAGTAGTTCTAGTCATGAGATTTGACAGGAAGATTCGCTCTGCAGCATATTGCAGCAAGCACGGTTACAGATTTGTTGGAAATAAATCGACAACTCATAAGTTATGAGCGCTCGCATCATCCTGAAGTATTAGGAGCACTTTTGGGAACATAATGCGCCTTTTGCCTTACTTTGGCGATGATTTTTCAACTCCGATTAATCAAAGCAGCTGAGTCGCACTGACGACTTCAGTAGGGGTCTCACGGATTGCGGCTGAAAGAGTACAGAGTTTCATCGAAAACTCGCTCTTAAAATTCTAGAGGAACACCCTCAAACTAGCGTAGCGCTTGAAGTGCATCCAAGGCGGGTTGAGCACGGATATAATTTCCAAGGTTCCCGAAATCCAAAGAGGAAATACCTCGGAATAGAAAAAAAACTTCAACCATTGTTTGAAAATTCAACCAGTGGTTGACGAAAAAGCTTCACCGAGTGGTCTAAAATTCAACCAGGGGTCGACAAAAACCTCTAACCAGTGGCTGACAAAAAAACTTCAACCAGTGTTTGGGCAAAAGACCTCAACCAATGGTTGAAGTCTTTGATCAAAATTCATCACAGTGCAACTATGAACATTGCCAATACTGACTTTCCAATTTGTTGTTGCTTTCATTGAACGCTAAGAGTGGTAAAATTCGCGTTTTCTCGATTTTGCAATGTTCACAACTCCGAAAAAATGCCTCTTGGCGAGATAAAGAGAACTTCACTCCTCGAAATTAGTCGAACTACCTGGAGAATCAGATTTGAACAGAAATAAACAATCTCGCGGAATCGCTCAAACAGTCCGGTTTCAACCAAATTTTGACCAGACTATCGCCCGGCAATATTCATTCCTATCTCTGAAAGTCTTCTGGAGGGGATCTTGGAAAGAAATTTCATGGGGATCTCCTTGCATGCAAACGATGGTGAAACCTCAGCCCGGTCTAGTAGGTTTGATATACCCTCAAGTTCTCTATCTGTGACCATCGTTATTGCCTTTCGTACTGTATTCACCTTCAAAATTCCAAATATCTGGAAGTTTGGGGGTTACGGATATAATTCATAGTTACTGATCGTCCGTGATGTTTTTCTCACATCCAAGTGCAGCTCCGATTAGATCGCTGCGAATCCATCTACGCACCGCATCACGGAGACTCATCGAAAAATTTTGTGGGAAATGTTCTGAAACGAGTTTGCTGAACGACGTTGACCACGCAGATAAACGCGTTTTGCCGCTCCTCTACGATCAACTCACAATCAAATTATTGTGTATATTTCTCTAAATTTGGACCAGTATTCCCTTTGAACTTAATTCATCAGGAATTTCTTTTCCTATTTTGAATCCTGAAACTACATCTGTTACCCTCATAGTCTGTGCCTCTTGTTTGGAAATCTCAAATTAGAATCTCCAACATGGCTCTAGACCTTTCTTCTGAAGAAGGAGGAGGGGAGAGGTTGCAATCAGATAATTTGATCATTAGTGAGAGGATCAACACGAATCAATGCCTTTCTTTGCAACAACTTGAAATATTTGTAGGAGGTCTCTATGATTGATCCTTTTATGTATCATGTCATCCATCATCATCTACGTACCTTGAGAAGGAGGGATAGTAGTTCCTTCCAAGAACGCATATTTGAATCTACTCCAAACCACAAAGTCGAACAGCAGTCCTGTTCCTAGAAGGGATGAACAATTATGAACGGTTTCGGCTAAATATACACTCGCGTCAGTTGCATTCTCAAAGATTTCTTCAAATATGGTTCTCAGAAGCCTTCGGAGGCTTCGAAGAAAACATGGACAATCACTTGAAAATTTAGCAAAACGTGGGAACAGATCAACTTTGAAGGACCAGGTATTCTCATGACCAGTATATGTATACTTTTGTGAAATGGAATCGATGCGGTTGACTCTCTGCATTGTTCCATGAATCCTCGTATTATTGTAGACATGAAGAACATCGGCGATCAATGAACATCGAGAGTAAAGCGATATTTTCCAATACACAATGTAGAATATTCATGGAGGAATTCATGGAAAAATTTGGAGAGTCAACAATGTCGATGAGTATGCAGTGGGACTGAGTCATCTTCTCCAGGAAGGCTCTATTCGTATCCAGCATACCGTATTCAAACAACGCAAAATTTCAAATTTTGAGAATTTTCGTAGGGATAAAATATTTCTGGGTAGATGCATTCAATTCCTCTGTATTCTTCCTTTCTCCTTGAGAGGAGCGAGAGGTAAACTTGGAAAACACTCTGTGGAATGATTGATGGAGCTGGGAGAAGCACAATCGACTATCAGATCGAAGAGAGTAGCTAAGGAAGTAGAATGCATATCAAGCAAGCACAGTGTCAACGCACGCCGCGGGAAATCAATCCATAGCCGTGCAACTGAAGTTACGTACACGTGTGTCCACTATCCAAACAAGCCCAAAAATATATGGTCATACACGTTTTTATGCGCGGGTCTTGTATACCCATGAATTGCGGGATCCAGCATGTCGTGAAAAATTAGAGGAAACTTACTCTTTGAAATTTTGGATCGCATAATTGTACGAAATGAGCACTTGAGACGACCGTCGAATTTCCCGGCTGAAGACCACCAGTCAACTGGATCCACGATTTCTTTCACGAGCCAAATCCACTTGAATGGACCTCCTCGCATTATATTTATGTAGCTTGTCAAGGGACTTGATAGTCAGTGAGGTGGTGAATGGATAAATACCTATGTTATAAGTCTAAAAATATTCCCTTGCCAGATAAGGCTTGCAGGTCTAGAGACCCGGATAAATAATACGTCGCCGCTATTCTGTATTCTCTAAATCAATAGTTCCTCTCTGTATTTGATGTCAATAAACGTGTTATTTCAATCAAAACTTGGATAAAATTAAAATTCGTAGAAAATATATGCGCACGTGAGTTTTTGAATAAAGAGTAAATCCTGTGAGTACTTTGAACATGTAAAGGATTTCGTGGTATATCGAAGAGTATGTGAATAAGATTCATGAGCTATTCTCATGAATTTCCGCGAATTAAGGTCATTTAGGAATGTATCGCGTGTGAGACGGCGCAAATGCTTACATCAATAGATCAGAGTGGAAAGAACAATCTAAAATCGCCGGTGAAAAAAGTAACTATCTGAAATTTTTTGCTCAAAAAGAACTATTTAAAAATTTCTGGTCGGAGAGGAACTATCTAAAGAATTTTTGTTGAAAAAGAACTATCTTAATGGGCGGTTCCTCTCAAAATCTTGGAAGATTTTGGATGTTGTCCAAGATTTTGAGAGCAATCCCCCTTTGAGATAGTTTTTTTTGTGCAAAAATTTTGAATTGATCCTTTTGGACCAGAAAATTTCAGATAGTCTCTCTTTGAACAAAACATTTTAGAGAATCCATTTTTCCACTGGCGATTCCAGATAGTTTATCCCTCCACTGGCGATCTTAGATAATTCCTTTTTATACTGGGCTATCGACATGCAGTCGCAAGGGTAATTTTCCAACAGATAATCGCATGAAAATCCTCGTATATGGGAAAGCTTCAGAAATTTTTGATTTTTGCCGCAATTAAGAATTGTTGGGTAGTCTATCAATCATCATAGGGGAGAAATCTGAGTTCCATCATTTCCGTGAATTCCACACTGACTAGGAGAGAGTTTGAATAAACTCCGCCAAAAATTCACTCTCAATAACCGCTTATAGCTCTTCTCCGATGCGAAATAGCTCTGAGAACAATCAGAGGATTCCAAGTCACCCAAGGAATCTGGAGGTAGGAGTCCGATGACCTTGAAATACGTTCCAGGGATCATCCCCACTCGTTTTTGGCTTAAGACATGCAACACCTGGCGAAATTTGTGAATAACAGATAGTTTCAGTGAAGCGACGATATCTTCAAACGACGCCATTGTACGGAAAGAATCGAAGCATCATAAAATAAAATCCTGATCTACGTCCTTCCAGAATTCCTTATACAACGTTTCAGAGCTTGAATCCACGTAATAGTGAGATTCTTCCAATCCATTCAATCACTTGTAAAATTCGGGAAAATCACTCGATATTCAAATTCAAAAGAAATGTTGTAGACCAAGTCTACATGAACGATTGTCTGCGCTCTCATAAAATCAGATGTCTCGAAACTGCGGATAATTATCTTCGGAGTAAGAAGAAATCCTTTCGAAAATTCACGCTACAGTAGCAGTTGCCAGCACTGTATGCATTCGGAAAATGTCAGCGGCTGCTGTAACAGGCACAAAGAGGTAATCTTGTATTTGAGGGGAGATTGAGCAGCGTTTTGCTTATGCAAAGCTGATGTTAAGGGTATACTACGCATGTTTTTCACACTTGAACATAAATAGTTATCTCGAAGCGCATTGAATACATTTGATGGAAGTGACCATTCACAGTCCAAACGCACAATAGCGACTTTTCTTTTGTCCAATTGGATAGCGTGTGAGATTGAACAAATTTGATTGGACAAGGTATCAGTGTGTGCTTTGATCATGAGAACTAAGCAAGCCGAGGTCAAAGCTCAAGCGTTTCTATTGGAAAGACGCTACATGTATTAGAATGAAACTTTAACAGATCTGCTATCGCATGTATTGACTGGTGAGCACAAAGTTCATGAGGTGGTTCCAATATTATGTTGAGCCACCCTTTCGAGCCTCAAACCGCGTTCCACATAAAAAAAACAAAAACGATATTCACGTATCTAGACGACTGAGCTGCAGCCGACGATGCCCTTCTCCAAACTCAGCGACGCACGCCAACCCCCCCAAGAACCCACACGGGGCCGCGCGACGGCACCAGCGTACATACGGCACATGTACATCGACGACCTCATCATCAGGCCAACCGAACGGGACGTCGTGAAGACTCAAGATTCGCCGCAATAAACGACGTCTCTACAAAGCTCTACCAGGCGGAGCGGAAAAATAAGCCTGGTGGCGCCCAACAAGAAAACGATTGTCAAGAACAGCGGCGCACAGCCTCTCTCATGGCTCGCTGCAAGATTAAGCACCGACGGCCCAAGGATCCGCCGTTCCGGCGGAACGACGACGCGGGACGACCACTGGAGGGTCAAGTACGGCTGTAATGCCCAAACGCGCTACAAAACAAGCGTGGGCCCGAAGAAGCTAGAAATTCCGGCCCCGCAGCATTGTAACGCCGTAGCGGCCACAAAGTCCCGCGGGCATATAAGAGCACCGGCCTCCCCAGCACGTGTTTCAGTTCACCGACGACAGACCATGGAGTCAGACACCCGTACGACCGCGGACGCGGCCACCAAAACGCGCTGGCGCTACCTGGCCGGAGCACCTGGCGGCTGGTACTGCGAGAGGGAACCTCACGAAGAACCGCCGCCCTCGTCGACACCACCCGAGGAGTGGCCGAACGAAGAGATGCGCAGCTGCGCATCCTACGAGACTGAACCCGAGCCCGGGAGCAGCCTCCGGACGCAGACCACGACGGACCCCGATACCGCCGATAGTGAAGATCGGTGCTCGACAGGGACCCGGTCGCCCACGCGCCCACTGCCTCACGGCCCCGCGCCGCAGTTAGCGCCGCACGGGCGATTCGCCACGGACCCAGAGCTGCCCTACCGACCGCCTCACGGCTCGACGCCGCGGTCGGTAGCGAACGAGCTTAACGTTCCTGACCGAGATTCCACGAGACGACCGGACCAGGCATCCGCGCCGCTGCCAAGCCACGCAGCTCGACAGCTGGCACCGGAGTGCACCCGACGAGAAAACGAGGCTGCGGGAGATATCATGGACCTGCGGCGAGCATGCGAGGCGCTGATCATCCAAGTCGCAGACCAACAGCAAGAACGGGCGACGGATGTCGACCCGGTCAGCAGCCGACGCGGCAGCACGACACAACCAGACAAGAGCGAGTACGACGCCGGCTCAGAGGCGTCGCATTGCACTACCCAAGGGACGCCGACAGAACTCGCACCTAAGCTACAGCGCGCCTCCGGCCAATCAGAAGACGGAGGGACCCGCAGGGACCTTCCCCCTCCGCCGTGCCGAGCGGAGGGCTCGTCGAACCGAGAACGCGTCGCGCCCCCGCAAGAGTCCACACAAGAGCTCGACGTGGCAGAACGTGGCAGAACGCGTTCGACTCTGGAACTACCGTCAGCGCGTAGACATCGAAGGCGAGTGCTCCGAAAGCGCGTTGCAGAGAGGCGACGCCGCCGCCATTACCGCCGTTCGGAAGATCCGATCACCGTCACCGAGCCGCGAAAGTGAGCCGGCGCGCGTCGTGACCGGGACCCAGACGGCGTCAACGCAGCAAGCCGCACCTGGTGAGAACCCGGGTACCGCGTGTGCGCCCCGAGTGGCGTCATCGAACTGTGTAGCCGCGGGTGAACCAACGCGCGACACAAACGTGCTCCAGTGGACGGCGCCGCGACGTACAATACCGAGTGAACAAGTGTATGCCTCGCGCGTGTTCCGCGCAGCACCAGCGACTCACCCGGCGACAGAAGAACCGGAGTGCGACGTGATCGTATCCCGATCAGGTACACCGCATCACGCCACATCAGCGGACGAGGCGGAAGACGCGCACGTCCTTCCAGTTTCAACATCGCGCCGCGCCAGAATCAGCGACCCCACGAGGCGCGCAGCAGAGCTCGTCGAGGGGGGACATCGTCCTGCCCAGGTCGGCGCCTCTGCGGAAGACGTCGAGGTCCTACGAGTCATCCTGTCGAAGCGCGTCGACGCCCGCGCGCCGGCAACGGTATCGACGAAGGACGACGCCGACCCCCAGGACACCGGGGTAGTGCTACTCCGGGTGGTTACGCCACCCAGTATTCCGGAGCGGGAGCCCTCGGAGGAAGTTGTCATAGTGGAAGTAAGATCACCTCGTCGCGGACGGGAGCAAGAAGAGGCGTCTACATCGGGAAACAACAGTTCCGCGCCGACCACGGCAAAGATGCCCTACATCCGTTTCGACGTCCTCAGGTTGATGATCGCGGCACATGATGCGCGTACCCGGAAGCGCATCGGCATGAGGAAGTATCGAGCCGACGCGGAACGAAGAAATCTGGAGGCGCAGCCACCAGTTGTGACGGATAATTCCGAGGCCCTCCAGAGTCCAGAAACGAAAGATCCCCTGAGGAACAATCGTCGACGAAGTGGGATGCGGCTCGACCAGGCCGTAGCCGAGGCCGTCTCGCGCCCGGCACGCGCTACTCCTCCCCTGATATGCCCAGATCAGATGCCAATTGAGCCACGGTGACGATCCAGCCGGACGAAATCATGGAAGCATCAGGACGGGACTGCAACCTGGTCAACCTGATCCAAGGGTTTCCGGCGAGGGAACCGGTCCAAGAATCTTGCCCGGAACCGACACCGGCGACGATGGACGTTGAGGTCATAGAAGCGACCCAGGATCTGGACCCGGGGCAAGCGCTGGATTCGTGGCTCGGACTCATAGGTCCTCAAGCGCCAGAGGCCCGGAGGGTCTTTCACATACCGGACCTGGAGGACTTGGTGAGCCAAGGAGAAGATCACCCGATGACCGCCGCGAGCCGGGACTCCATTCCGACGGCGGCGCTGGGGGCCGCGGCTAACGCCTACCAAGTAAGCTGGACGGACCTCGACACACCTGGGCTAAACCGACTACGAATGCGCCTAAGCCGCATCTCAGGGACGAGCCGCAACCATTCATACGCTCGTCCGGAAGGAAGTGAGAGTGCCGAGGAGCAGGACGAACAGGACCAGAATGACGGGCGGGCCGACGCCGGCGCTGCGATCCAACACCGCGGCGATAAAGAAGACGTCCAATTGCTTGTATGGGACCGCCCAGCCATTAACGCGGAATAAACCCCCAGGTAAGGGTCCCGCGAACGAGAATGGGTTATGAATGTCTATCTCCGCGAACTATCGTTTTTTCGGGGCCGATTGTTGAGCCACCCTTTCTAGCGTCAAACCGCGTTCCACATAAAAAAAACGATATTCACGTATCTAGATGTATTTTTCTCGTTGCAACACAAATAAATGTCATCGCCGGTTGCATGGGATGTATGATCACGGATCCCGGCGGAATGCCGTACCGCGGGTATGTAACCGTTTTTCGACCACGCAATCTATAAAAAATTGTCATACGGTTTCCGACACGCCATCTACACCATGAATTCCACAGCATGACCGCTTTTCGACCACGCGATTCGTCACGACCGTAATTCAGTTTCCGACACGCCGTCTACATAATGAATTCCGCGGCGGTAGCCGCATTTTGACCACGCGATTCATAAAGAGTTTCGTAAATTAGTTTCCGACACGCCGTCTACATGATGAATTCCACGGTGGTAACCGCGTTTTGACCATGCGAAGCGTGAAGATTATGTAGTTCAGTTTCCGACACGTCATCTACGACACTCGTATATCGAAGAAGTTGTATTGTAACCGGGTTTCGGCCACGACGCATACACATTGTAATTCGGTTCCGGACATCCTAACCACGCCGAACGCCAAGTCATGTGGTGCGTGTGGCAGGCACACGAACTACAAGCCCAAGCAGGAATCTGTATAAATGCGCGCGCCACCGAGAAAAGAAAGACTCTCTTCCCGGAAGTTTTGCTTTGCGAGGGCGAAGCGCTGTCCGACAGGACTTTGGTTGCCATGTGTGCTATGTGCGAATGTGTCGCGGACGCGTGTGAGGGACCCTGTGCCTAGGTTACACTTATTCGACGTGTGTATCGCCTACCTCATTTTTTCCCGTGATACACCCCACCTATCATCATCAGCCGCCTTCGTCCGGCGACGGATCATCCCTTAATCGCTCGGATATGCGCCTCCGCAAGTAGTGCGTATGTCAATTATCATCTGCTATTATTACTGATCAAACATTAAAATTTGATGTACGATGCAACAACAACCCATGGGTCGAACACACGGTGAAGAGCGATTTTTCATTAAAACCAGAATAGCTGTTTCACGCGTGTAGATATATGAGATCTTTACAGCGAATTCAAGCGTGGTTGTGCAATTCGTGGCGCAATTCGTGCGTCGGTTGTGTGGATAACAGATGTAAGCGACTGCCTTTGACATCAAATGAACTCGATCATTCGGTTCCAATATTTTCCCTGGTGGTTATATATTGATCGGAAAGTGATGAGGTACGGTTCGATGGACTATTCTCATACCTTGGAAATTGAGATGGGAACTAGAACCGGAAAACGCGCGCGTTAGGCGCGTGAGGTCCACTCGTCCTGAGTAGGATTCGTATAAAGAATATGTATCTATCAATTGTTGAGAGAATTCAACCCAGGATCTAATAAGAAAGCTACAGAACTTCGAGGGCGCGCGCTCCGCGCAAAAGATCGACAACCGTTCAACACAGTTCACATTGAGGTTCATATCAACGGCATGTGTTGGTCAATTGTTGAGAAAATCGATTCAGAATCGAGTTCAAAGTTCGAATCCTC
>JAPYYZ010005235.1:0-19369 GCA_030522705.1 Eretmocerus eremicus
AGAAATCCATCATTTCTGCGAAGCCAAGAGTTCTTCAGAGCTCAATTACATTCATAATGCTGAGCAGTAAGCAAATGAAGTGCACGAGTAGCAGGTGCGTGAAAACCCCATAACCGATTTGAGTATCCATATCAATCTATTTAGTTTCATAGAAAGAAAAAAAACGAAATTGTTGCACCCCACGTAACGTTCTATCAAACTCATAACTTTCCACGTACTTACGTAGCATGAACCCAGTATTACTGCTAGGTTCATGCTTTTCAGATATTCACGGTATCGATGGAAAGCTGTATACTTCGCGATGATGTATACACAGTCAGCTGCCACTCATACGACTTAACTAAAGCCGATTCTGACCTTCATCAAAGTCATCGAGCTACTGCGTTCTCTGAACCACTTCAATCAATGGAGAAAAAGCTCGAGTATCCATACTTATCTAATCAACTCTTTGGCATGTATTTATCATCATATACTCTCGAATGCAAAGCATGGCGTTCTAACCTTTTTTGTATCTTAATTTATTACTTAAATTATTTTTCAAGAGTTACTTGACGCGAAGCGGAGTCTGGAACCTGCAGTCGCAATGTTCGTCATATCTTTGTTGATGCGGCGACTGGAAAACTTCCTGTCCAGTTCATGTTTTTCCTTTGCTGTAGCTTCTCGTGACGTTCTCTCCCGAGAATCGGATGCTACTTTTGGCCGTCATCTCTGGGCCCAAGATCCGAAGAATTTTGTGGAAATGCTGCTTCTCCATTTGAGACAATTGAGAAAACATTTTATAGCTACCTGATCCCAAAATCGCAACTTTCAAAATAATTATACGTGGTAACTTTGAGTATTGTTGAGAGTTTAATATCAAAGATATAAAAATTGGTGAGGTATTATAAATGATTGTTACCGGCATTTCGACTCGCATGCGAGCGCTCTAACTCAACCAATACCAATAAAAATAAAAATCAGGTCCTTTGCCATTTTTACAGAGAAATCGTGTCTTTTGATCATCCGCGAATGCGGAAACTTCAAATAACGGGCTTCACCTGTACAGTGAAAGATGTGTCTTCTGTCAAGTCGAATAGATCTGATGTATTTTTTAACCTTCCGAGAATCTTTATTCATACTGTCTGATATTCAATTTTTAATCATTAACGCGAAAATTCAGATTAGGTATGAAAAAAAAGGTTTTTGAGTATGCTCCGGTTAAATGTGAGTATATTTTGAATAATCCTTTGTCTACTTTCCGTATGCAAAAAAGGAGTTTCGGACTGTGATTCGATTGACGTGAAAAGTTCTCGGCCTCTTGGTGTTGACTTGAACTTTACTTGATTCGACCCAGGTTGATTATTTAAAGAAACACGGACTGTACATGTCCATAAGAAAATGATCGAAATCTCGACGTCATTCCTATTTTTAGCACTTAATTTGTCGGCTACCTGTTTTATTGAGCGTCCTAATACTCGTATACACGTGTACGTGAACATATTATTCTGACTAGGTACGGGTCGATTATAACATTGGCCTTAATGGCTCAAAATTGTTTCTCGTGCTTTAATCAATAATCCAGTCATTTGAAAATCGATCATGAAGCAA
Organism: Eretmocerus eremicus; assembly: GCA_030522705.1. Lineage (NCBI taxonomy): Eukaryota > Metazoa > Arthropoda > Insecta > Hymenoptera > Aphelinidae > Eretmocerus > Eretmocerus eremicus. Next base: position 1,588 of record JAPYYZ010005235.1, read on the forward strand.
CAAGTTGGCTTTCTTCATAAAACTCATAGACAATAAATAGATCCCTGGATGCTCTCCCATAATTTTTAAAAATGTTCTTGAAAATGCATTAGCTTTATGTGGTATTGTGTACAATCAATATGACTGCCACGCACAACAGTATACAACTGGTATATGTGATTCCAATCGTATCAAAATCCATCCCCCAAATATCGTGCATTGTTTAGTAATAAGCAACTTTTGTCACATAATGATGGTTAATTGGATATATTGGCTTACTTGAATAACACACATATATAGATAATTTTGTAGAATGATTGGGAATACATTATGATACTTCTGAAAATCTTGAGGCCCATGATAGAGGCACTTCAGTTGAGCTACGCCCCGATTCTTTCAATTATAAATCGACGAGCTTCAACTGCATTAATAGATCTTTATCGCAGCCCCCCTCGTAAACGCGTCTTTACGTACGATGCTCGAACAGCGTCGCACGTGAATACGCGTTTGCAAGGGGGGCTAGCGATAAAATAGATTATATCACGTGGTGCGGGAACGCGCCATATAAACTACTATTCCCTTCTACTGACTTTCGCCCAAATTTTAAAACGCCAAAACAATCCCTTCAAATTACGCGAGCTTTTGATCGCTCTAATTCATCAAATAATAAGCTGGTGCGCATTCGTAGAAATCTACAAAACTAAAGCTTACTTTTTCTCCGATGAGCTAAAAAATGACGGGAAAGAGGTTAATCAAACATAATTCATTGCTTGCTCTTTTAATGCAATTTGATGAATTATCGTATACTCTTACATTGAGGAACAGCAGGGGTTTCTATGCTCGCGAGTGCATTTAGATACATAGCATATGGCACGGATCTGTAATCCGCGTTTGATTAGACATGCATTCCCCCCCCCTTTGTCTTTCTGGCTACTCTCCCATCCCACTGGTGGAAATACTATCTCTTTTTTCATCTTTTCTCTTGATACTAGCCACAGGGAATCCAGAGAAGGATATTGAGTTTCAGTACATTTTCCGTGTCTCACTCCCACCTCCAGTTTTCACAATGCAATGGCCAACTAGAAAATTGAAATGACCCACGCGTCTGACTGAACGCACGCTGTTTCCCTTGGATTGCTCACAGATTTGCGAGGATGGTGGGTAGCGTGCCTAGCGGTTGGATGAGGCGAGTGCTTCTGTTCCTCGTCTTAGTAACCGGAGTATTGCTCATTGCGATGTTTGCCAATGCTCCGCCACTCGCTTCTTTGCAACCATTCACAGCTCGCAGGTAAGTTATGTCTCGACCCCAACGGATTTCCATACGTTAGCAACTTCCGTTATCGGCAGTTGCAGAGTAATTCATCCTGACCCACGCTACTTTTCTTGATAATTTCAACTTGCACTCTCGTAGCTCAGCGATGAATTCATCAAAAATTAATTTTGCGTTATTTTACTTACAATTTGATGCCATGACGAGGATACCTGCATAGTACAAACGGGTCAGAGGTTTTCATTTGAATTGCTGCACAATTTGCAGCTTGAAAGGATTGTCACAACACGAGATTAGTCCTGATGTCGGCGTTGTTGTCTTGGAAAATGCGGGAACCCACCTGAATGAATACTTGAATGGTATACATAGGTAAAGTAATTTGCAAAAATTGACGGGAACTTGGGCCTTGAAAAGTTTTTAGTGAAAACCAAGAAGCGTCTGTTCATACTGTGTCGACCGTGAATGGTTTTTCTGAAGAAAAGTACTTGAACTGTGGATCTATCATTTTTAAGCTTTGGCGTCCATCCGGACTTGCTTTGGACGGGGATATTCCATGCAAAAATAGGATTTTCCAACAGTTACCGCTACATCCATCAGGAACTGAAAAAGAGAGATACCTCCGCTCGATAATATTTTGTCATTGCACGCATTGCCATCTCAATTATCCTAAACCTAAATCTCAATTATTTCAAACACTGGCGATCCAGCCAGTATAATCTACCCATTTCGTAAGCAAGCCATTCGAGTCAGATTTTAAATTAGGACCATTGATCGTCTCTAAAGTTTATCAGAATTTGATCGATTCGACCAAGAATGTATCGCAAAGAGTCCTTCAAAATTCGAGAGGTGAATTGTGAACAACCCGAAAACAGCTATATGAATAGCCAGCGTGGATTGCGACGATCTTTGAGATAAAGAGTCCGCATTTGGACGAACACGTTGAGAATCTATGCGCTTGTGTGACTGTTCGGGGCCCGCCTGGTAGCTCGGCTTGCTGTGTCCACTCGTACCTCCGCTTACGTACGACGAGCTCCATGTATCGCTCGTATGAATATTTTCACGGAGCCCTTGGTTTTGCTGTCGGCTTAGGACGCTGCAGAGCCCGTGGTCGTGGGCGTGCGTCAACGGCAAGTGCGAGCGGCGCTCGGTTCGCAGCTCGCGGGTCTCGCTGGCCACGTGCTCGGCCCTGTGCGGCGGCAGCGGCCGGCTGCTCTGGCCAAGGCCCAGCGGCCCCGTCGACCTCGGCAACGACAGCCACGCCTTCAACCTGCACCAGCTCGAGCTCGTCACCGTCAACACCGACCACTACGAAGTGAGGAATCTGCTCGAGCACGCCAAGGCTGTCTTTTTGGGTGAGCGCTCTTTTCGGGTCTTCCACCTCTACTTCTTCGATACTAGATCTTACGGATTGTATTACGCTTTCGAACCGTACCGAGCTGGATCGTTGATATGCACTATGAGTTCTTTGATTCCCTTGTTTTGAAAATTTCTTAATTCGATACTATGTTCTCAAAATAGTGGCCAGATGATGTCTTCCAAATATCTGCCAATCGCCAGGAGTCTGTGCTCTCTTTAGAATAGAAATTCATAGCCCATGGGAGGAGCGCTTTTTCTACCGAGTGAATGATCTATCAGTCAATTGGGTTTTGTGGGATTCATAATAATTTCCCCTCTAGATTAAATTCCTCTCTCGGGAGAATTGCTGGGTGAGTGAGTCCCAGAACACGCCAAGATTGACGCACAATCATATTACGATATCCAGAGTCGAAAATAGTCTTTCATTAAAAAAGTGTGGAACTTGTACGACTAGTCCAAGCTCTTTTGGTCGACACAGGTACACTCATCCCAGCCCTCTCCGTTTCATTTCAGATAAGAAAGCATGGGTTTTTGCATTCATCTTAACACAACCCGAAATCTCATTCCCTCTAGATCGTGTTAATAAAAAGAGATCTTGAAATAATCAGTTCAGACCATAGTAAGCTTAGCGAGTCATGGAATTATGGTTAAATATTAGTCTCTATACCCTATCAAACTCGGTATATAGCTCCTAAATGAAAAGTTTGATCCGTGCAAGTTGTCATGTTTGGGCTTTATAATGATTATTATTTGTGAATCAAATCTACCAAACGTTTTCCCAAATGGAACATTCATTAGTGATGTCACTACTTTCGTAACAGAGTGATTTCCTGGAATCTAGTTCTATCAAGATGGTGATGGAAGCCTCCAGCAATATCGTCGAGAAATAATTGAACAAAATTGAATAGATTGAATTACTCACTCTCCCCATTTTCAGTCCATAAGTATCCGATACACTTCGTATTACATAATTTGATAGGAGTATTTATCAAAAGTCTCTCTCAGATTATTTTTATGGCTTCATTTCTTTTCTGTCTCGAGGATTCAATGTGGTGAATCAGAACTTCAGCATTCTTTTCAATCCGGGAAAAGATTCCATGAAAATGAGAAAACACTTATCCACCAGCATCGTTCCGTCAACTTTTTTTGTATTTTTCCACTCCGTGCATATTCCAACTTTCCATAAAAATGTCATAACAAATGTCCATGCTTCGAAATGATTCAGCATTACTGGAAATCTTGTGTGCAGGGAACATAAGAAATTTGGTGAGGACGCCAAATTCAAAAGTTCACCCAGGAGTCGACAATATTGTGATCTATCTAAGTGCCGCCGATACTCAGAGTGCACAACTACGACTGGATACCGACGAATCCTATTTTCTTCAAGTACTTACTAAAGGCAAACATTTAGAGGTAAAATTTTACCTTTTATTTTCAAAATACTTGGATCAAAATTTAGAATTTTATTTTTCTTCTCGTATACCCTTGTCTCTAAGTAGAATGTACAAAATTAATATTGTCAGAGCACCTACTGATCATAGATTGCCCTTCCAGATACGAATCATCGGTAAATCTTACTACGGCGTCCGTCATGGCCTCGAGACTCTCTCACAAATGATTTGGTGGGACGAAAACTGTGGCCGTACGGGCTGCCTCAGGATCCTATCCAGGGCCAACGTGGAAGATAAACCTGCTTTCGCATACCGGGGCTTACTCGTTGACACTGGTAGACAATTCGTTCCTCTCGATCAGCTGAAGCACGTGATCGATGGCAAGTATCAAACAACTTTCACTCTCCATCTCCTCGTGCGAATATTTATCACCTGAAGATTCGATTCGCGACAGCTCGGTTCTACAAGTACTCAAAAAGCAATCGATGAAGGCTCCATCATGTAATTGTACATTGGATATAGTTGTAAATTCTGACCCGCGGAGTCATGAAATGAACTTTTGAGAGCTGGAAGTAAAGCAGTGAGAAAATGAGCGATCAAAGCTCTCCATCCATTCATTAGCGTCAAGAAAGAGCACTCATTCAGAAGAATGAGAGCCGTGAAATTAAAAAGTCGAAGAGCAGTTGAATGTGGAGAGACCCTCGAAATTGAAAGTAACAGGCGTTCTAGAGCCGCGCCGAGTCTTTGTTGCCGGCACAAGTTGAACGAACGCTCGACGCTCAATTGGAGTCTCGCTCGCAGGCATGGCAGCGTCCAAGCTCAACACGTTGCACTGGCACTTGAGCGACTCGCAGAGCTTCCCCTTCGACTCGGCGCAGTTTCCCGAGATGGCCAGGTGGGGCGCCTACAGCGGCGATGAGGTCTACTCGCCCGAGGACGTCAAGGAGCTCGCCGTTTACGCGAGGATTCGCGGCGTCAGGCTGCTCGTCGAGATCGATTCGCCGGCTCACGCGAGCGCGGGCTGGCAGTGGGGTCAGTATTGCACCCTACTCTTGAACCATCGAGTACTCTCACCCGACTGTTTTGTCTGGTCACCTTCGTTTAATGCTTCATTCCGCTCTGTTTTCTTCTACGTAGTCAAACGGTCGTAATGGATGATGTCGATCGAACTGATTTGTCCTATTTGTTCGTCATCTGCATGGATGAATTCGGAAGATGAATCCATCAGATGTAGTTTCGATGAGGCATTCCAACAAAGTCTTTACTCTTTGTATGTTGATGGTTCGGATACCAAAGCGCAGGCCAATTCCATGCGGTCTTTGTGTTGATGGAATGTAACAAGTACGGTAAACACATCATATCTGATTATGAAATAATTCATCTATTGCTATACACCCCTTTCTCTGCTTCTCACCTGTCACTATCAGCTTCGATCGTGGCGCGAGGCGACTTATTCTGTCCGCGTCGCTGAGATCTACAATTGTTGTTCGGGCCCTTTTTTCCTCTATCCGGCGAATTCCACTTAATCCCCGAAAAACCACATTACCTCGCATTCATATGCGATCTTCACTAATAACTCACAGAGTAAAAATAGCGATCTTTTCGCCTTTGTGATAAGGAGTCGATCCCGTACTCAAATTAGCCGGTCTCGTCCACTTTGAGAATTTTTTATGAAAAAAATCAGAGTGACCCGAGCAACGCGATCGATTACTTTAAAATTTCGTCACACTCTCACTAATCCAACAGCAACTAACCCTTTTTTGGACCATGAACGTTGCATACACTTCATTGGAATCGCCCACGTTCCTTGTCTTTGTAAATTGACTCTTTGGCTTCCTCCACTTTGGTCGCGGTTAGAAAAATCTTATAAAAGAATATTTTTGTGAGCTCAATCGAAAGTTCGATACAGAATTTCCATCATTCCCATTTCACGATCCATGTAAGTTCTGAGGTATTTATTGCATTTAAAACTAATATTGAACTCGATCGATCTGGTCAATTGAGGACTTAATCGCTCGCGGGAATTTAAAATTATTGTATATAGCTTCTCAGCCCTAGCGAGCTGATGTATAGACAACAAATTTGCTAGAGACACAAGTCATTCTGATTGATGGTATCGATCGAGTTCAAAATTAGTTCTAATTGTCACCGGTTGTCGACTTACTATCAACTGAAGTGAAATCATACGGAAATAGCGGGTTAAACGATCTTTCCCGCAAGTGGCCAGACTTCCAACACTTTCATATATAGTGCCGATCAAAGTCTCGGGCACTCGGCCACTCAGGCCAGTGCGTCGGGACTAACCTTGACAAGATCCTCCGTGCCCCTGACGAGCCAGATCTTGCAAGAAGGGTGAAACGCACTAATATCGAGCGTAGAGTCAAAATTTTTTCATATCTTCCATCTATCATAAAAAACCTTTCATCAAAATCTTTCGATCTGACCCCAAATACGAGGAGCTTCGAGAGGTACACTCGTCAAAATGACTTGTGTCCCCAGCAGATTTGCTGTGTATACATAAGCTCACCAGGGCCGAGAAGTTAGATATAATAATTTGTATTTATTCAAAATGGAATTCTCCTTCGATCCAATTTTCTTTCGATGATCCCATGAGTCCAAAACTGTAGAGTATGAGTCAATGTGAGTTCTGCCAGCTCTTTCAGTACAGTATTCTGTGTCGGAATGATCCTTGAATGGATATATGAAACAAAATATTAATTTGAAAGTTGCAGTATCTCTTCAAAATTCTATCATAGACTATTTATTCTTTTTAATTTTCATGAATGGGCTTCAAATATAGTCATGACTTTGAAGAAACGCTCTCGAATGTGCCATTCGCAATCCTGCCGTCCCCACCATCTCAAAATTTGAAGAGTACAACAATTTGAAAATCGATTGTATGAAACAGGTGCGGAGCATGGCTTGGGAGAGCTGTCACTCTGCGTGGATCAACAGCCTTGGTCGTCTTACTGCGGCGAGCCCAACTGTGGACAACTTAATCCTTTGAACGAGTACACGTACAAAATTCTCGAGGGCCTGTACCACGAGCTGCTCGATCTTACGGAGGTGCGCGACATAGTACACCTTGGCGGCGACGAGGTCAACCTCGAGTGTTGGTCTCAGTACAGTAATATTAGCCAGGCCTTGCAGGCTCAGAACACGAGCGACTTACACGTGATCTGGGCCGACTTTGAGAGAAAGCTGCATCGAGTAAGTCCATTCATTTTTGCACTCTACTCCTGTATATCAGCCATGTCTCAATCTCCCGAAGCCCGTTGGAGTGAAAATTCACTCAACTAGAGTGAGATTCACTTTGGTCAAACATCGAGCCCCCAAATTCAATCTTATCGAATAACCAAGATTCAATCTTATTCCAAAAAATTCCTCAAGCAAACTCGCGACGTACAAGTATTGAATTCTAAAATCCAAAGAAAGAAAATATCCTGATTGTTGATTATATCTGTGCAATGCATGGCTCACCATCATCTTGATTGTGATGGTTCCATGGTTGATTGAGAAAAAACATGTAATCAAGGACCTGCTTTTAGAATTTCTCAATAGAAGGTATATGATCAGAAAGGATCAACCTTAACCCCCCACAAGTGAAGCAAAATGGATCGGATCGTGTCCACGCAACCTCTCGCAAAATCGATTAGAACCCCAAATTCTCCACCCGCACCCAGCTACCCCCGATGCCTGAAAACTCAAACGATGATTCCAGCGAGTGGTGCGAGCGAATCGAGGCGAGACTCCAAAGGCGAGCGTCCTGTGGAGCTCTCCACTAACGAAGAGGCCCTACTCAACGCAACACCTCGACCCGAGCCTGCACGTGATACAGTCTTGGGGCGGCAGCAACTGGCCCGAGACTCCCGAGCTCCTCGACGACGGCTTCCGCGTGATAATATCCCACGTGGACGCGTGGTACCTCGACTGCGGCTTCGGCAAGTGGCGCGAGACGGGCGAGGCTGCCTGCGGGGAGTACCGCACCTGGCAGACGGTCTACAATCACAAACCGTGGCGGGAGTACCCGCCGCACCAGCGTCACCTCGTCATCGGGGGCGAGGCCGCGATTTGGGGAGAGCAGGTCGGGCAGGCGTCACTGGGACCTCGGCTATGGCCCAGGGCATCCGCCCTCGCCGAGAGGCTTTGGTGAGTCTCGCAGACTTGTGTGATCGATACCGCATCTTCCTTTTCTGATCTTTGTCTGACCTCAGCTTGATTCGTACCACTTGCTAATGTAGATCCTGTTTTGGAAGGGAGAGTGTGATGGTGACTGGGCAATTACGATTTTGCTCGCGTTGTGTCGTAAGGTTTCACACGAATTCGCTTCTAGATCAGATTGAAATCGATGAATTTTGTTTTTCTGAAATCCATTCGTCAGTTTCTCAAACCTCCCCTGGTTATATGCACCACTCTTGGCGTAATATTCGTCTGAAGAATCTTGATTCTGTTAGTGAGACCAGAAATGAGCTGATTCTAATAATGACTGTTTTTTGCCCACTTTACCTATCTAATGGAGTAACATCTTTCCTGTTTTTCTTAAAATGAAATTGAATGAAATTCTTGGAGTTTAACAAAATCGAGACATTTGATGTGCAAAATAATTCATAATCTATATGAGTCTTGTTGAAGATCTCATGACATATGAGATGACCATTCAGAGCAATCGTGAATTTAACGTGTAATTTGAAGATGAAGCTTTTCGAACCTCCTCTCAAAAGTTTTGTGGTACATAATTTACCGATCTGTCCTAACCGTAATGTAGGTACTCGTAGTCGAATCCTTCAGCTACAACGCATCCGTCCGTGTGTTATTTTCTCGATTCATACTCATCTCTTTGGTAACTATATCCGAACCTCGCAACCGGATCATGTGTACTCGTCCCTTATTAGAGGATTCACAATTTCATTTTCGTTTCAGGACCGATCCTCTAGCAAGCAGCTACATGACTGGCGAAAACGCCATGTGGCCACATTGGTGCACCCAAAATCCTGGACAGTGTCTCTGACCTACCTGGAGAATGGGTAAAACTTAGATCGGGTGATTGAAACTTAGCTGTTATTTCCACGTGATGAAGCTCTTTAACCAGAGATCAGGAGCCCGAAGCCTCCAAACTTACATGTGACGATGCTTATATTTCACGCCTGCTTAGCGTTTGTCCGCAGCCTCTTTCACTCGTTCAAAAGAAGGTGATGCCGTCAATTCAACACTGCGTGATTGTCTTAGATCTTGATCTCAAAGATACGATAGAATGTAGACTTTTTCACAGACTTTGAGCGTAAAAGTTTGCGTAAGCGAACAACTTTGAAAGAAATTTGGATCAACGTGGCTGGTTCGTTATATACATTAACCAGTCTCAATAGTTTTTAATTGAATAATGAAGCGAACTCAATAACAGGCTCCGCTTCATCGCAGGAACTTGAATAGATTTCAAATGAACTGAGTTGTGTCTTGATGAATTATCAATCGTTGTGAAGCGATTGGTCATCCGAAAGTCATTTCCTGTTCGATAAGCTAATATTTTCAACATTTATTGGCGAGTAATTGAATTAAATTACGCTCTTGCATGTGTGTCGAAGGAACTATAGTTTGTCTTGCTATGATATTTATTTTAAAAGCAAGGCGATTGAAACCTTACAACTTATGGTATGATGTGAAGGTACATTTTATTTTGTGAAATCTCGCGGGTAGAAATTGAACGCTTTTTGATAATTGAGCTACAATGGAGTTTTGAAATGACTATAATGTTCATTAAACTTCGTGATTGTCAGGTATTATTTTCAATTATTTTATTGGTTCTGCTCATCTTCACATTTGCCCTACGTTGTCGAATGATTTGTATTTAGACACTGAAACGGCGTGAATCTACAAACAGGCTCAAAAGACGCTTTATTAAACCCAATTTCTCTTTGTGCCTCAGGCGCTTTATCTCTTGATTTTATTAGAGTAATTGATTGAGTTATGACAACTCACTGCGTGAATTTCTTAATAGTGACTGAAACAGTAACTTCTACGGATACTGCCCATTTCATATTTTGTACTCCATCCCGCAAATTAATAATTGAACGTGAAGCATAATAGAGCTTAAACTTATAAAACAGAAAGTATAGATATAGATTAGTTTTCTCAATGTGCAAAAAGTTATATGAATCATTGATCATACTCACAGAAGCACGAACATAATATCAATTATCAAGAATGCAATTACTTATCAAGATATCCGTTTTTAACAAGAAAAAGAAAATTATAAGATCCGGCAAGTACTGATATAGATATGATATTTGATTAAACCAACGATCTTCCAAATTTTACCGTTTCAATCGTATTGAGTAGGCCACACAAAGCAGTCTGGATACTTTATCAATATTATATCAGCGAAAATATTATCTGAATCAAATTCCATCCTAAAGAATAAAATAAGTGATGTTTCATCATCAAAGTGCAATATCCAGTAAACACGGAAGTTCGAACTTGTAGGATCTATTGTGGAACTCGTAAACGAAGTACTTTGTCCTCGCATTTCATTTTGAATTGCTCAATGCTATTCTCTACGTTACTTACACGATTTATTCCCCTCGTAAGGTGAGAACACTACTTCCCAATATAACAAAACATATGGATATTAACGACACAGCATCGCAATTGACAATACTTATGCGAGATTTTTACTCACAAGATTTGAATACGAGATCTTGTCATCATCTGACCCATGAAACCTCATTTTCCAAATTTTAACCTGCAAATAGTCTGCTCTTATTTTACAATCATTGTTCATTTGTGTTGTACTAGGTCTGATCCGTTGCTGTTCATTATATCGAGAATGATAATTCTCGATCGTGCAATATAAACTGGATCTGTATTCTGTGAGTATTTATCAATACCTGTATACTCTCACTCTGTAAAAGTGAACAGAAAGTATCGAGAAGAGTATTGTATGGAGAGTAAGATATGGATAATCTCAGCGTATTTAGTTCAAAGTGCCTTTCAACTCTAAATTTTCCGTAGAATATCCCGAGTGGAATGGATGGAGTCATTCCTAATGATCGGTTAGATTCTTTTCAGAACAAGGCCATAAAACACCAGTATCTACGACTGGCATTCTATGAGGATCCTTTGTTCGCGGAGACCAACAGGGAATTAATAGACGCAGGGACTATCAGAAAATTGTAAATTTTAGTGATGACATTATCTGGCACTCAATTCTGTGTACGATGCATGCAAAGTCACGTAGATTATCACATACTTGATTCAGAATTAGCCGGAAATAGCAATTCTATTCGTATAAAGGCACTCGAGTTCAATTGGTACCATATGTTGAGCCGATTGACCGGGAATCACATTTTTATTTTTGACGGTCACAACGTCTGAATTCCACGACAAAGTACTGATGAAGGGTCTCAAGTTTCTTTGAAATCTTCCATGTTCAATGGAACCTTTTTCAACAAGATGCCAGTTCCATCATAATCCCCATGGATTCAAGTGTTGAGTACTCGAAACGTGAGCTCAAAATACCATATTTCTCATTTTATTTGCTTGTCTTAATACCACATCTCTTACATATTCTAGAAAGGCAATAAATGTATGAATGGATTACTGTATCAGTTTAGTGAGCATGGTATTCACGTGAATATAATACTTGTACGCACTGATGCTATAGTTTTTATACCGAAGAAATATGTGAAGCAATGCAGATTTTGTAGCATCAATCTTATCAAATGTTAACAGAGAAATTGAAACTTTGATTGAATATTGGTTGTAACGTAGAAATTCTAAGTAAGCATGTATATCGTCGTATTCATGACCCTTAATGAAGTGTTAGTTACTAATAGAATATTTCTATCTAAGTTGAGAGTGAGAGCATTGTTGTGATTCTGAAATGTACGAGTCATGAACTATAGAGTATTTCCATATTAGTTTCATAATTTTTGTACTCTTTTCTGATGATATGTCTCCAACTTTGGAGGTTCTGATGTAGATGTGATTTTTGGAACAACTCACCCATTCGATCAACATTTTCTGTGGTATTGATTTTAGTGTCATACATTAACGTGATAATGCTTGGAGAATGAAGTAATGTCACACAACCAAGTTTGAGAGTAAATGAAAATGATCTTCACAAAAATATGGTTGTCTTTTGACGGAAAAATCTTCCGTCATCAAACATGTGAGTTTTTCGTGATGTTTAATGTATTCCAATATCGGCGTTAATAAAATTTGAGACATTTGTTACGATAATTATACTAGTCCTTTCGATACTTTTTAGGAAGTTTCTTCCACGAAATACTTGATGAACTCTCCTTCGAGATCAGGCTTTATTGTGACATGTCGTTCATCCTTTGCTTTTGTGTTACTTTGTCCAACCTTATTATTTCTTTGAAGTATTTCATTGCCGAGTCGCTGGCATGCATAATCACTCAAGTTTTCAACACTAGCCACTTTGAAGACTTCTCGAGCTAAGGGTGGCTCGTTAGATTCTGGTTCTTGCTTTGCCATCATCTTATGTGTAAAGTAATACAAAAATTCTATCAAGCTCACTATCGATCCTCCGATGCAGAGACCAAAGATTCCTCCAACTGATGCTGCAAAGTAGATGATCATCTCCTTATCAAATAGTTGTTGATTGAGAATCGATTTGCCGCACATTTTTCAAGTTTGTCGTGTTAGATAAAATAAGTGGGTCGGACCAATCCAGAACGATCTCTGCGTTTGCTAGTTGCATATAAGTAACTTTTTGTGGTTTTTCCGATTGCGCTCCTAAGAATTCATGGTTAGTGGAAGTGGTCCCAAAATCTTTTGACTCAAAGAATCTCAGCTTATCTTAGCTAACTTCCTTTTTTTCAGGATTGCTGTTACCACCGTAGGTTTCTTGAATCATGAATAAAAAGGGCGCGTCACGGAGCGAATAAGCTTATTCCGAGTATGCGCATATTGTCACTTTGTTGAGCTTCAAAATAATTTTGAACAAACGTAGTAATGGTAATTATTGTCATCACTGTGTACGATGATAGAAGCGATTTGGACCGCCGAAAAACTCAAAATGCGCTCGTTGTGGCAATGTGTGCAGTTTATTGCACCTCCTCACGTAGGATGCCTCTGGTAAAACTCAATTTATGAATTTTAAGCTCAATCGATCTTCATCATTCGTTATCCATTTGATTACTCATCGAAGAATCGTCAAAAGCGACTTTTGAGACTACGAAATTTGACTTGGAACTGATTTTATAGACAAAATACGGAAACAAACTGGTCCACTCGAGAAAATGGTGGCAAGTTATTGGGTAACACCCCTTCGCAACCTTGCAAAAAATCACTTTTGCGTGAACTTCAAATAAGTCCGCCTTCAGTGATCTAAATTGAATGTAACAAACCTCATTTTATAGGTTTTCAAATAAGCTTCAAAATGAGTAGAAGCACGTTGGAAAATATAACCGATTTTGGGGGGCGGGCGGTGTCCGAAATCGAACGATTTGCACCAACAAAGAGATTTCACCCGCGAGAGCTGAATTTCAATGAACATTGTCTCACAAATTCCTTATCCCAAAAGAAGAGATATCAAATTTTTCATTCAGTCGAATGGGGAGTTTCAAGTTTGAGAAATGCAGGGTACCGGATAATCTGTACCTTGTAGGTCAGACTACATTAACAACTTCTATTTCTCAGTATTTCATGAAAATTGTGTGGGATTCACAGTCTCATCAACTATTCGAAAGTTATTCATCCGTGGGGTGAAGAATATGCGAAATGAATTCCATCAAATATCCGGGGTCTCAGTGTTATGACAGCACAAATCTGACGCTGAGTGCACAATCACATCTGTCAACAACATGTCCCGATTGAAAATAATAGACGGTATTGACATTGAGGATGTCAATCGTACCCGCGTATTGTCACGAGCACCTTATAAGCCCTGTTCTGACAATTGTATCATAAAATGTGGATGGATGTGAAAAGGTTGTTTTCGAAGTCTTGTTATGCACAATTTATGCATCACCAGCGGTTTCAATTAAACATCGCGAAACTTATTGAAGGAGAACCATCCGTATACTAATAAATAAGCTACTCACCTATCACATTATCCCATGAAATATGAGCATCCTTTCTATACTTGATGCAAGTTATGCCTCGAAAGTAGATCGAAGCAAGTGATACATTTTTTACATCAAAACCGTCTCTGAAAATACGAATTAATAATTGTCAACTATGTACAATGAATTGAACTACTTGAAATTGAAAAAACTCACAGAATTGGCAAGTGGAAATGAACATCTTCCATCAATTGATTTTCACTATTGAAAGTGTACGTGTTATCCTCGCAAGAAGGGTAACATTGACATTCTGCATCCTCACCGGTATCGTTTTTGGTTGCCAAATCTAATCTCGTTCTCAAATCTGACAAGGCTCCTAGTTTTACAGGAAAAACACATGAAATTTGCCGGTGTTCGTTTACTTAGTACTCTACGCCAACTTACACAAATTCAATTTGAATAAAATCTTACAGTTCCGAAAAATCAGAACTGGTGAATTAATTTCACTCTCTAAGTGTCTGGACAATGGGGAGATCTCAGAAATTTTCGGTATTCACTGACACTTCATTGATCAAATAAGCCACGCTCCATTTGTTGGAGTTCAACTAGTGGCATATTTTTCTGAGGGTCGTTTTAGGAATGATAGCCAATAATTGTAAGATCGATCAATCGGTGAAAGCCGAGACAATGGAATATCTTTTATAAGCAAACCCCATAAAATTCAGAAGTCGGCGTCACTCGGGTGGATTTTCGGCATTCATAAAGAGAATTCTCAAACTTGTTCTCCGTACTTTTTTGAACGGCGAGAGATGTACCTCAATTTCGTGAGCTGTGCCACATGATGAAACAAGGGTTACCCGAGTTATGATGTCTGTGTATATCTTATAACTATTTGAACATATTTTCTGAGCACTTTTCGATAGATTCTTGAAGCCATCTCTAATTGATGCACTCCATTGGAGTAGTGACTGAGCCCATATTTTACAATAGTCATACTTGTTGAGGGCAAAAGTGGAAAGTTTCTGAGATCCCCCTATTTACATTTGCTCAATATAAATCCTCGCATCAAAGCCAAATACAGGCGAGTATGGAAGCATTCCTTCACAAAAGATTGTATATAGAAATCGTTGGTATTGCAGCTAAGGATACTCTCAAAATGTGGAGAAGACTTCAAGAATTAGGAGATTTTTGGTACACTCTTCCAACTTTAAAAAAGTAGTGATTCAGTAATGGTGAATGTCTTCTAGACGATCTTTCATTATCATGGTCAATTGCAACTAATAATCTGAGAATGGTTCAACATTACTTGTATTTAGTCTACTGTACGCACATACCTCGATTTTTTGTGAGGCAAAAGATGTCGGACAGGGTGCAAAATCTCACGTTCACTGCAAAATATTAAACACCAATATTCTGTCATCACAACTGCATCGAGAGTATTTAATCGAAACATGGCGTCAAAGCACGAGTTTCTCTAAATGCCGTCCGCTACAAATTTTTCAAATTCAAAACACAAAACTGAGCAAAAATCAGACTCAGAACGATGATACAGACTTGTGGACGATTCGGCAACAATAACTGTTTCTTCAAAACTCGATAGTTCCCTCCTTACAGCTTTCATATTCCATGTAAATATGGGAACACTATGTTCATATTATACGATGATAGAGTTATCGAACCCTATGATCATAGGGTGAGTAAGTATTTCATAGGTTGTCGTTGATTCTCATATAAGACTTTGTACGATATGGCTCAATGACCACGTATAAATCCTCAGGCAACTGACTTTCCCATCAAAGCTAGGATAAGCTCTGAGAATGGATGCTCATATATATAATCTTAGAATCTGATAATATCATGATCGTATATGAACATGTAGTGCTCTTTTTTTACATGGGATGCTTCAAGAATGCGGTAACTTGAAAGGCTCGAGACTTTGTCAGTAACACAATACTCATTTCGAGAACGGACCAGAGTTTCGATTGACATTGAGGCGCAAGGATATCAGAGCTCCTCACAAGCTAGAAACAAAGTAATTAAAAAAAATTTCTCGAGCAAATCTTGGGAATTTGTTCATACCCTGAGAAAAATTCGGCTCTGCGATCGTGGATTTAACTTACTGTGACTTGGATAGTAAAATGGCACACAATCACAATATCTCTTTATATATTTCATCCTGCACTCTGTGATACAAGTCTGGTAGCTGTATTTGGTGGTCGTGCGTAGTGGCTTCTGAAAAATTAACGATATTGAGAGTAAATCAATAAAGACCATTGCATAGTTCATTGAACAAAATATAAGGTATACATGATTTTCTGGAAATACTATATGAATGAAAAGATCTATGAGGCATTCTGCTTTATAATAAAACGGAGACGTTATTCCCATCAGACTCTTGTTCTCCGAAGGCACGCATTACAAATTTACTGATATTTTCTGTAAGATATTAGTCAAGAGATACGAGGTATGAGCAATAGCTAAAACCACATTACAAATATATGAATAGTTCAGTACAAAAGTAAACTAACAAGGGCAGACTGCGAAGTCTGGCCTAATCATCATGAAAAATTTTTTCACAGTCAAATATTGCCCAGTGGAAGAAGAATCCAGATTATTTTGCCAAATTCGCCTCGTTTAAGGAGATGCCGAGAGAAACTTCAGCATTTCCCTTGATTCTGTAGATATGATACTAGTTGTAAGGTTGTTGACTGTAAGTCTGGCCAGGAGGCTCAATTGACAGCGATGGTGTTGATCCTTCATTCACTACGAATGTTCCGTTGTAGTGTATTCGAAACGTTGCAGAACGCGAACCCGACTCATTTCGCACCTAAGTCAACGACTCACTAGAGTTCAGCAAAGCAAGTCAAAATTCGTAATACGACCCCTGGCAAAATAGTTGTACGGCTTGGAATTGCACTTGTTCCTCGAACTATTCAAATTTCTAGTTACACTCTTCCTAGAATATGGCCTCGAAGACTTATATTAGCACATTAAAAAATGTGTTTCTCATTAGCTCAACAATTAATTTGAGACTCACTTTGAACCGGCTGTGTCACATAAAAGCATCCTACACTGTATAAAGAAAATCTTAAAGTCAGATCACGAGATTTACTGACTTTTTTACTTAAATTTTCCGTGATCCGATTTGATGTTTTCACATCATCCCTATAAGAAATTTTTGAGATATATGAAAAATCAAATAATCTGAAGTCAGAAGAGCACTACTTACTTCTATTTTATACCCAGATTAGACGCGGGCGTACACTTACTTCCCTACGAATATTTGATTAATCGTACCAAATCTGGATTTCAGCATGAGTATGATCTGATTTTAAGAATTTCTTTTTACAGTGTACAAAAATCTTCGCGAGTGCGACAAAGCTAAGTTATTGTTACATTATTGCAAAATTAATTTCATCTCGCAAATTCCGGAACATGAACCAAATGAGCGTGTACCACAGATTCGAGTATCTAACAGAGTATACTGCTCTGCGTTGAACACCTATGTCTGAATAAGAAAATCCATCAAGAATGACGTGGATCCAAAAGTTTTATTGGTGAACTTACGCACATGAATTCATGCTACTGAAAACTCCTAGCGCGAGCATCGTACATGGAGATATGGCAATACCTCATCATTAAACCAGCATTCGCGTTGAGTCAGAGACAACTTCTTAACGTCAGAATTGCTTTCGACGATTGAAGCAGACAAAATAACGGCGGTTTCCTGGGCTGGCTGGATAAAACTTGTCAGCAACTCA
>JAPYYZ010005236.1:0-11493 GCA_030522705.1 Eretmocerus eremicus
AGTCGCAACGTAATCATACCGAAGAGTGCTTTTTCTTGGTTGTAATCGAGAGCAATCATTCTTCGGTAATTGCATTGCGACATCAACAGTATGTGAAAGAGCACTTATTCCCCAATTAATTTCCTAAAAGGCTGAACAATAGACAATATGAACTCAGCATTTGTCCTTGAAAATTGTCCTGCGAGAGCTGAGCCAAGATTGATCGCTCGGATCCACTTTTACTATCAGGCATGTATTTCGAGATGTAATGTGAGAATTAGCTGCTTTGCCGGTTGTAGAGATGTAACGACTATCGTTCGAGTTGTTCCAAAATTACTCCCTCTGTTCGAAGTAACTCCGGCAAGGTATGTGCACTCGTTCCATCGATCACGGAGATAGTCAAGCGCATCGCTTCGCTTTCAGGTTCAAACTGTCCGAAAGCTCAACTGTCGTAAACTCGTGGTATTCGACGTTGATTGCAAATGTTCTGAGCTATAAATTAAAACTCTCTGCCGACCCGCGCTCGTTGGATTCAATTTCTATAGACAAAATGAAAGATTCAAAATCCATCGAAAAGACTCGAGCCATTCAGTTGACGCGCATGGAAATCTTCGCAAGCGGGAAAATGAGTTGAGCAATTGACCAACCTTGCAACGATCTCTTTTACGACGCGTCCACTGATGCATTGGAAATCCCCCGCTGAATTGCTGCAAAAGATGCCTACTCGGGATGCGCAGATTGGCACAAACTGAGTCGATTTATGGGCGTGCTCATCCTATGCTACTTTATCTGAAAAGCAATTTGTTCCTCTACACTTTATATCGAATTAATCAACTCTGCACACTAAAGATCACTTTTTGAAATATGATTTTATTTCGGTCTCATCGGTGATCAAAGAACAACGAGAATGTGATTTTTTCTCCAAAATGAAAAATCCATCTCGGCAAAAGGTGCCCGGAAGAGCCGCGGTGCTTCTACATGTGCGAGCGTTTGTTGCAGTGAGCGAGACACTGGGGACTGATTTTGAGTTTGAAGGGGTTTCGTTGGATTTCAGCGGCGTTCGAGCGGGAGACGAGCCGCCTGGGGAGCAGAGCCGCCGAGGGCGAGGAGCAGGCTCGTCTGGTGTTGCCGGCGGAGATGGGCCTGGTGAGCGCGGAGGACCTGCTGAGGCGCTTCCGGGCTGATCCACCTGGAGACGCTTGGGGGGCCCATGGCCGAGATGATGTCGCGGATCGAGGAGGCCGAGGGCGAGGTCAAGCGCGAGATCGACGACGTGCTCGGCGCGATCCGGGGCCTCGAGGTGAGTCTCGGTGAGTCTGGCTGAGTGGTCGCGAATTGGACTGACGGGAGCGGGGCGCGTTGCAGGGGGCGATCGAGAGGGAGGAGGCGCGGGCCGAGCTGCTGGAGGCGCGCAGCCGCGAGCTGGTGCAGGGCCCGCTGCGGGGCCTGCTCTGCTCGGAGCGGGGCGTGCGCGCGCGCGTCCTCCTCGACGACGCGTACGCGAGCTGCCTGGGCGCCAACGAGGCGCAGCTGGGCCCGCTGGGCATGGCCCGGGCCCTCGAGAGCCGCTACGAGAGGCTCAGCGCCGAGCTCGACGCGCTGCCCCGGGCCCTCGTGCTCGCCGCCGAGCGCCACGGCTTCAGGCAGCAGCTGCGCGACACCCACGAGTTCGCCGACGCCCTCGCCAAGGTATGCGCAACCTCTAATCCCAACTGTGCGCTCGCGCCTCGTCAAGCCCGCGGCAATTACTGTTTTCGTCGCCGCGGCGCGTGTCGTTATTGCGACAGCGAGTACCGCAAAGCCGACATTACCGCCGCGGCCACGGCGCTCAATTAATTTTGCCCCGTTATGTGCGCGCGAAATTACACCCCTGACTCGAGATCGGATTTTCCACTACACGCACTTCGAGATCCAAAGAGCTTGAACGTGCTCTGGAACATCAATCACAACCAACGAGAACGATTTCACCACTGTCTTACTGAATTTCAACTCAGAAGATGTCTAAACGCATTCTGAATCCTTTAACGCATCTGAGAATTCGCAACGCGTCCCGTCAGATTCACCGTTTCAAATCACGCAGAGGAAACTTGAACATCTTGCGCGACATTCACACGTCTCATTCCCAAGCTAATGAGAATGATCGGGCAAAACCACGCTGAAATCAAAACTCCCACTTTCGCAATTTCTACCGATGCAAAGTGTACTTGACCCCTGGATGCTTCAAAACTTGTGATAGAGGTATCGCAGAATCAACGCTAGCCCGCGGAACGGAAAAGTCACGATATCTAAAGATGATC
Source organism: Eretmocerus eremicus (assembly GCA_030522705.1). Classification (NCBI taxonomy): domain Eukaryota; kingdom Metazoa; phylum Arthropoda; class Insecta; order Hymenoptera; family Aphelinidae; genus Eretmocerus; species Eretmocerus eremicus. The sequence goes on from JAPYYZ010005236.1 coordinate 2,277, forward strand.
TATGTTTTTTTCGTGATATGGTGGTCGAGCCACACTCAGTTCTGAATAATTCTCCTCTACATCCGTTCACTCATTTCTTTCGATTAATATCAATGACCTCTTCGCGCGTTCCAATCGACAAACGAGACCCTGTACAACTTGATGTTGGCCACAAGATTGAGACGATGATTCACCAATAGAGGACGAGGCATTTAGGTGCAGCCTGCCTAAGTCTGAGTTGATATTGAAAAAATGAATACGAAGGGAAGGAAAGAGATAGAAAATTGCGCGGTGGCTCCATAATACACGCAGGACTCTTATTGTTCGCCACAGCGACGATCTAAATAGTTGACGTGAGAATTCGACGCATTAGATATGTACCCTCGAAGTGCACGTGGCAATCCTCGTCAATGTCGTGTAGATTCTGATTGGAATACTACAGGGATGCTTAGAAAGCCAGAAGTACAGGGCGTATCAGGCACGGAGATTCCAGAGATGAGTAACTGTCGCATTTTTGCGATCTTCGCTGCGAGCGAATCGCGGATGTCCAGCATACATGTCGTTATATCGAGTGTCGGGGCGATATCACCGCAATGAGTGACCAAACGTTTGTGTTGGCAGTACGAGCTGATGCAGCGGCTGATCGCGGCTCTGCGGCGGCTGATGGAGCCGAGCGAGCCGAGGCGGCGCAAGCTCGTGTACCGCTCCAAGCCGGCCGCGAGGGATGCCAAGCTCGCCGAGCCTGCCCACGACCGAGTTGCGCCGCAGCCGGGCGGAGAAGAGCGCCGCATCGAGCCGTTCGCCACCGGGCCCTGCGGCGACCGGCAGCCCGAGCCAACGGCAGCTGCTGCTCGCATCACCTAGTCTCCATTCAGCAAACATAAATGAGTTGTTGCACTCACAGTTGTTGTGTATTCCATCGGTCTCCCAGCCTCGATCCTTCCCCGCTGCAATCGATCTATTCATCCTTGTCGGATATGCTTCGTCGTGCTCGTCCAATAATAAGTGGACATGCCGAACAAGTCGCGCCCGAGTTCTGCCATGTCAAAAATATCAAAACACCTGCGCGAAACATTCTCGCCTTACGTGCCTTCCTCCAATTTGTACAAAACGATATTCTGTGGCTCTAATATCTCCAAGCTTTCTTTAATCTATAGCCGCCTCGAAGCTACTTTGGTCCACTCGTACTTCAGCCATAACTTTGGACGAGTTTAGTCTATATAAGCTTTCTACATGGGCTACAGTTGCGCTTACGGAAGCTCTAAGTGCAGAATCTCTTTCAAAATGAGCCCCCGCAAAATGTTCCAAGATGAACCTCTCTAAAACTGTAAAAAAAAGTACCCCGACGGCCAAAGTAGCTCCGCTTTGCGGCCCCACGAAGTATTCGAAATCACGTTGTATGTGAACAAAATAAATCAAGGGATTGAGGAGAACTGACTCCTGCCTGCTCTCATGAGTCAACGGTTCGCCTCCAATGTTTGATGCACAATATTACAGACTGCATCGACCGTTTGATGGAGACTTTCAAAATCTCTCAATGTGGAGTATATTTTTTAATAGACTGACAATGAGTATTTCTGATCCAATTACATACATGTATTCAGTACTCCAACTCGTCGACGACTCTTGCAGCGATGGAACAGCGCCCTGGAAAAAAATTGAGAGGAATTTTACGATCTACAACTTTGATCTCTAATTTTCCTCGTGGAAATCCATACCGTCGACTATCGCTATTTCAGCTCACTCAATGAAGGACTCCAACGTGGTGTGGCTCCGTCGGATTGACTGGAAAGTTGTGTAAAGTCACCAAAAAGTTGCGTCTGTTGCTGGAGAAGATTTTTTCGACATCAGCGTGGTGAGAGTTTCTGCCGTGTTTGGCAGAGACGAAAAATATGGTGACCAAAATAGGCCATGGAACAGGACCTAATTTGATTCGGTTTCGTTGTTCTACCCCCAGGCTCAGTAAATCACAAAAACCGTTGCAGTCTCAAAAGCACGCACAATGGACTGGCGCGTCTCGAAGTACCCCTTATTCCATAAAAAACGTTCGGAACACTAATTATAGACGAAATTTTGGGCATAAGAGTCAAACGAAGAAATGATTTGTTCCTCTAATAGCCATAATCTATAGATTTCGAGTAAACGAATTCAATCTTAGCTCGCCTCTGAAGATTCTTTTGAGGTATTCCAAATTATATGATTGGAATTCAAATATACCTGAGGTTGGATTTGAAATACACTCATATCAGTTCAGGATCTGTAATTTAAGACTCGATAAAACAGCTTTTTGATAAGAGACGATGTCGGGGGACAATGAAAGATGAAATAGCTGGCCGAAAAATTTATAGGTTTTTCGCCTCATAGTCTTATCAGCTTAGAAATGTTATGCAAGAATCGAGCGAGGTCATCTAGCTAAACGTGGAGCTTGGTGGGAGTTTTCAAAGTCAGAATTTTTTTTGATTCCTCCAAGACGAAGTGGTCAAAGTGACACCAAGAGTGTTGAATTCACTTTCGAACGAACGAATCTGGACAAACGTTGACAATGAAAACGAGAGCACCTAGAGGACTTTTCAGTGAGAAGCTCTCTCGCCACAGATAGAAATCACTCTCATTTTCCAGAATGAACCAAAAGGCGCGGTGACAAGAATCCCGGTTGGCTATTCTTGGCAATCTGCTTAATGCTGCCTGGGAAAAAATCACTGCAACTCTATTTATTTTCATGTTCAATTTGAGCTTGAGAATAATAATGCATGCTGGTGGAAATGGGGCACGTAGAAAATAAACATTTTGCGATTCAAAGTCGCTGAGAGAGGAATAAAATTCATTTTTGATTGTCTACCCCGGGAATTGCTATTCCCGCACAGTTCTTCAACTTTCTTCCTCAGACTAGACGATGAAAAAATAGCATTAGACACTCGAGCGTGTTTGTTTCCGTTTCCGCGTCCCATGATGACCTCGAGCCTCACCTTCCAGCTCGGGCCAGAAAATATTCCTCGGGTTGCGGAAATGAACTTTTTTACCCTCGTATCGAAATGGAGTGTCAGGATTTTTCTTGTTTTGCGTTGTCTTACCCATGAAACAGTTGAACACTGAATCAATCAATCGTGGCCCTTGGACCGTGGATCTTATGGGATTTGTCACGCAATAAAAGTGGACTTGTTGCAAACGAAACTCGCCAAAACTATCCGCAATGCGTATTGCATAAAAAATTTTAGCCGACCGCCTATCGTCTTTGCTCATTTACTAACTGAATGCTCCCATTGTATTCGGGATGCAAAATTTTGCGTGATCTGAGCAGTTCTGAAAGCGACCACGAGTGTCAAGTGGAACGTTGTAATCTTGATTTTCGACGTGTAATTGGATAATGTGGTTACTGACCGTGATGCGATATTCATGCGATGGCAAAAAGTCGTGGGGAAAAGAGCGTTTGCTCGATGCAGCGGCGCGAGTTGCTGGATTTCAAAATTGGCGCCAAGCTCGAGTAACATACCCGTGTCGCAGGGCGTAGTATACGCGCGCTGGACGACACGACGCGATGCGGGAGGCGGCGGCGGCAGCGGCGGCGGCGGCCATGGGAAAAGAAAAGAGCCGCAGAGACGAGAGTCGTGCACGGGAGCTGGGCACGGTAGCTGCGCGGATAGCACACACGGCAATATGGCCGGCGTGGTGTCGGTGTCTGTGCGGCGAGCAAGTTCGGCGTGAGTTCGCGGTGCCCGTCGGTGCCCATCGCGACCCACCGCGACGACGCATCGCCCAGCAGCCCCGTCGTGCCCGCGGACGTCGACGAGCGCGAGCCGCCGCCGCCTCCAGCTGCAGCTCCTCCACGAGGACGCGTGCGCCGCGCCCGGGCCCGCAGCCGGCTGGGCGCGAGGCGGCCCGACCCCGACTACTCGGCGGCACCAGCATGGCCCCGCCGCCGACGAGCTAGCCCTCGAGCTAGCCCCGGCGCCGGCCCGTCGTCCCGTCCCCGGCCGGGTCAGGCCCACCCGGTGAGTGCTCCTCGTGCGTTGCGGCGCTGTCGCGCACCCGCGCGCGCTGCCGACGACCGATGCCGCTGCGTTGATGATGGAATGCGGTGCGCGACATAACCCACGGGCCGCGATTACGTACTCGCGCCTATAGCTGTATGTAGCGAATTTGGCCATGCCTTCCCAGTGCCCGCTGCGGCGAGACGCGAGAGCATATCGCGGCCTGGCCGCGAGTGGACAATCTCCGTGCCGTGTCCGCGCGATACGCGAAAGATGCTTACGCACCGGCGCCCCTCGCGCTGCCTCGCGCACCCACTTATACGTCTCCATAATCTCTTTGCTCGCTCCGATTTGCCTTCGCGTCGTCTGGACCGAGGCTTGCGTTCGCTTGCATCGAGAGCAGCATCGAAATCTGCACGGGATAGGTGTGCAGCGCTGCACCGAGGCTCCAATGCATAACCCACAAATAGGCCCTGTGTCGGTGATGGCGAGCTTGGCGAAAAGTGCGTTTAAAGAGCACACGATACTCATGCACGTATCGATCGACGCACCTACTGCTCGACTCACGCATTGCGTGGGTCCACGTGCTCCTGACGCGGACACTCGGGAATTAACATGAGTCAGGCGGCAGCTGGCTCGCGCGAGGCCTCTAGGCCCCCCCACGTGTTCATTCTGTCCAAGAAGCAGCTAGTGCCTAAAACTGCGCGTCGCTCAACTGCGGAGTACGTGGTGCGCGTGCCGGCCCTTTGTGTTGTGCGGCACGTCTTTGTCGATCTTTTTTGTGCTCAGCTCAGCGTGTCTCGGAGGAGAGCTGCTCTCGCGTGTGAGTCTGCCGGCACGAGGGTGCTCGGAGCCCATCGGAGCCGCGCGGGCCCGCGAGTGACTGTCGCAGACCGCCTCCAGCTTTGCGCTGTATCTGCATTGAGGTATCTTCCTTATCGGCCCGACACTCGATCAATATTTTCTGGCTGGCTGAGTTTTCTCGGGTTTTCCCCTCGGGAGTCGTCACGAGACTCAATTTTTTCACTCCGCCAGAAAGTTCTGCAGCAATTTATGTAAATTGACCGGAATGAACGTGTGGACTGAAAATCGTTCGTATAACGATTTCGTAGCTCAGCCTCCGGACACGAGCAGCCGACGTTGAATTCTAAACCTCCATGCACGCGCCGTAAATGCGCCGAGCGCTTTATGTTGAAAACCGCGTGCTTGTCGCGGCAGAGCTCGAGGATTTAGAATCCGCTTTGATTCCAAATCATGACTTGCCTGCCGTTAAGTATAAAATGTACAAATCAGCAACACAATAGTAAAAATTCGTCATCATTACAGTCTTTCGATATCGAATGAATAAAGACCTAGATGCTGTGGAGGTATCATGTAGGGTTAAAAGGTCAAATTTAGCAAAAAATCTCATGACCAATTTTGTTACCAATTTATGCATCTCAATTCAGTTGAGAATACTTAAAATTGTTCATTTTTTGCAGGTGCACAGGCTGTTTGCCTGACAGCATTTTCATTCAAGGAGGTTACCATTAAGCTAGAATTGTGGCTTGCTCAAGTAGATCCTTGTTTGCAGACAAGATGCCTGCAGTGAGTGTTTGTGACACTTTGACAGTAGCCATTCGTCACAACTTGGATGCTGTCGCACAGTCAAAATCTGCAGATGATCTCAACATGAGTCTCGTAGGAAGTGGTCCACGCATACTGCAGGCCAAGATAGACTATGATGAGACTGAGAATCACATACTAAGCATCCAAGACCGGCTCAAAGGCAAATATATAGTTTTGAGTGCACCCAAACAAGAGTGTACAGATAATAGTAATAAAACTAAAGATGGAGCTAGCTGCTCCAAGAGTTTTGATAAAAGCAAAGAGCCAAGACTACCGGAGCCAGCTGTAACCCTGTATTCAGCTGACCAAGTTAATCTAGGCTGGAATAAGAATTTCCCTGTTGGCGCTGGCATGATCAATATTGGCAATACTTGTTACTTGAACAGCACGCTACAAGCGCTATTCCATGTTCCAGCGTTAGTGAACTGGCTTCTGTCTGACCCACACCACAATTCCAAATGCGAGCAGATTGGTAAGTGTAATAATTTACTTGCATGCAATCTTGTGTGTAAGAGTAGGTTCTACCTGATTAACTTTAGTGGATCCATGTGTCTGCTAATTTTGCATTCATCTTCAGCTATTTGGGCAATAATATACTTACATAGTTACTCTACATGCACATTGGCAATTCCCTATCAACTTCATGAATATTTTTGCCATAGCCAAGTCTATTTTTGGTTTCTACCATGGTCTTGATGAAACACTTGGTAGCAAACTTTCTGATTTTTGCACTCTAGAAGCTTGGGGCATTTTGGTACACATAAGATTCCTTCTAAATTTTTGTCTTTGGGCATCAAGACATAATTAGTTGAACACCCTTAGACACGCAAAACTTGTCCAAGAATTTGACAATTACAAAAGACAATTTTGCAGACTTCTCTTACAGTTATTCTGAGAATAACTGAGTGCCCCCCTCCTTTTGTTACATGATTACTTTCACCATTGGTCATTTTTCTAATGACTCATTGGAATTAGGAGTTACCCTTACTATGTCAAGTATCATGAAAACGTAACATTAGATTTCCAGAGAAGCATGCATACCTGTCAAATATGTCTGCAGGATTGCCAGTTGATCTCCTCCAATATGAATATGAATTCAGTTATTAAATTCTTGGCAGAAAAGTAACTCCACCAATGGAAGAAATGAGCAGAGTTCAATTTGATATTGCTGGATCCTCTAGAGGATGAAAATCACTTGATTTTGGATTTCATAAATTCTGAATGCTTTCCAGTCGATTGTCTGCTGTGAACTGGTTTGCTATTTTCAGAAGGCCTACAAAGAGATATTGGAGTAAAAATATCTGTTACTCTTATTTGAAAGGTTTTGAATGACCAATAATAAGCTTACTCTTGTTTTGATATTTTCTCTCTCAATGAATCATCATATGCATCAATAATGGAAACTATTTTAGTCTTTTTGGGAAATGATAATTTTGTAAAGTATGGTCTGGACTAGCTAATGATGATTGAAATCCTTGTACAACTCTTTGATTTTGTAACCCAATTTTTTTTTTTGTACATTTCTTCTTACCTTTTGCTTATGTTTTCCCAATCCTGTAGTTACACCTATGTACTAATGATGTGATCTTGATGAAACGATAGTCAAGAATCGTTTCTTTACAGATCAAGCTGGTGAGTGCCTTACATGTGCTGTGGCCAAGACTCTCCAAGTCAGTCATCAGAGGTCTGGTGATTCAATTAAACCTTTCTATGTCTACAATAAACTTAAACGTAAGTTGATGCTTGTGTCTCTCATTTACATGAATTTGTACTGTTATACATTCTATTTCGTTTGTATTCTAGTCATCTGCCGAACAATGGTGCCTGGTCAGCAGGAAGATGCCCATGAATTTTTACGTTATCTCTTGGAAGGTATGGAGAAAGCATATTTGGTCAGGCATAAAGCCCAAAAACTTGATAGCTACTCTAAAGAAACAACCCCGATCAATCAAATTTTTGGGGGCTATATCAGAACTGAAGTCAAATGTCTCCAATGCAGGCACGTTTCGACAACCTTTCAGCATTTTCAGGTAAGTATTCAGTGGAGTCGACGACAATGGATCAACAACGCTCAAATTATTTAATGGCATTATCAACACAGGATCTACTTCTGGACATCCGAAAAGCAAATTCATTGGATGAGGCTCTAGCAGGTTATTTTAGTCAAGAGCAACTTGACAATAATGACTACAAATGTGAAGCTTGCAAGCGACGAGTACCAGCTACAAAACAGTTCATCTTGGAGAGACCCCCAAAAGTTTTGTGTATACAGCTGAAACGCTTCAGTGTCCTTGGAGGAAAAATATCTCGCCATATTGATTTCAAGGCAAAAGTTGATATGAGTCCCTATGTCAGACGTCAAGCTAATGAACCTCCAGGGAGGCTCATATATAGACTTACATCCATGGTCACACACATGGGTGTTTCAGTCAATTGTGGACACTACACTGCCATTGCTCAAGTGTCTTCTGGAAAATTCTATTGTTTTGATGATTCTTGTGTAAGTACTCTCTTTTTCAAACGCAAATTAATCCTTTTCATTCCACGTTACTTAATTTAATTAATAATCTTTTTTATATTCGACGCAATTTGATTTGCACTATTTTTTTTATGCAATTTTACAATCTCATCAAGACACGATGTCTTCATCCTTTTAGGTACGTCCGGTTAATTTAGGTAACGTAGTAAGCACCAATGCTTACATCATGATCTTCGAGATGGAACCTTGCTCATCAACATCTACTACATCAAACCTCCAATCACATGGTAATCAGCTGGTATCTTCTAAAAGCAGCGATGGACCATCAGTATCCAAATCAAGTCAATCTTTCATTCACACGAATGGTATGACTAGCAAAGTATCAGACAGTAGCAGTAGTAGGAGCCAATCATCGCCGAACAAGAGTGGCGAGCTGAGCTCATCGTCGAAATTCAAAGAAACGCCATCAAGCACGTCGACACCGCCTCCCCCACCACCTCTGCCGTCTTTGCCGTCTATAAGTAACGGGAAGCGTGATTTTATTGGTCCACAGCTACCCCCACATATGGAAAAGAATAGGTAATTTTCATGATGAATCTCCCTTACTGCGACCAGACAATGTCGGTTGGAACACAATCAAAGTCAAAGTATCGTTCGGACGAGTAAATTCACCTCATCCCACAGTTTAACAGTACAACAGAAGACTTGTCACTGTTGATCTTGATACCATTTTTTTGGGTTTGTGAAAATTAGGGAAATTCTTTTTCTTAGCCATCGAGATAGAGGAGGCCTAAAGTTTGTAGTTCTAAGTTGACTTGTACATTGATGATGATGACCTCCACCCGGCGGTGAAACATTTCAAATACTGAACTACTCTTAGAGAATGAAACATTTCGTTTGAATCGACGACTAACTCACTATCTAATATCAGTTATCCCCCTCCCCCTCTTTTCTCACCAAGATCTTTAATTTCAGATCATTTGAAATATCGAAAAATAGTAAATTGGTAGACTATGATGGCGGCTCGAGTGATGATGAAGATAAGAATGATTCTCCCAAAAATCAAGCGAGCAAAGAAAATAATGGTTGCTCGTCCAAATTAGCTAGAATCAACGGCAATGGTCATTTTTATGCATCTCAACCGGCTTCAAAATCTTCGCCTTCTAATTACAACGGCAGCAAT
>JAPYYZ010005239.1:0-10707 GCA_030522705.1 Eretmocerus eremicus
CACAAGATAACAATGAGATAACCGAAAGATGAAAAGATGAGAATAAGATAACACTAAGATGACACAAAGATAACAAAAGATAAAAGGATAATTCTAAGATAATTATAAGACAAATAGATAACGTCTAGATGACCAAAGATGATGGATGGGTTAAGATAAGATAAGATATCCTGGGTATGGACGGCTCATATGGTCTGTTTGTATACCCAGTAGTCGAACTAACATATATATTCAGGTGTATCAAGTTGGCAGCCCTGAATTCGATTTTACGTCGGTGACCCTGACAGGGGCATCCGGACGGACAGGAACCTTACTGTGGCTTAATTATTATAATTTGTCCTGAATATTGCATTCAAGACTAATCACAAGAAATAACATTGTGAATTTGTCAAGTTTTATGGGCAGAATGTCAAGTCTGATCATAATTTGAAATTGAAAGCATTGACGAAGAGAAGCTCGACAAATAATTTCGAATTGCATGGCTAAATCGATCGGAAATCCATGAAATTGAAATTAATCGAAAAGGGCTCGATAAAATATTTTGATTCTTGTTGGAGAAGGATCCAGAAATCGTACTGAAGCAGACCCCACAAGAATTTGGGAGGAGCAAGGACCTTTGAATTAGAATCAGTTCGAGGCCACCGTGAACAATAAAGTGAAAATCAATGTTGCCAATGTCCATACTTGCTCACACAGATGTGTAGTACAAGATCCATCCGGAAGGAGCGATAGTTTCGGCCCAAAACCCATTGATTTCGCAGTCTTGATAAGCAGTTCACGGTGTAGTTATAGTAGCTAGATACATCGTTCAGGCGCCTGTTCACGATAAATATAGTTACATTGAATGCACGATGACGGGCCCATTAAAAACTCGGAGATCGAAGGGGTTTTGGCCGGGAACCCTCGCTTTTCGCTCTTGGATCTTGTGAATAACACACGAGTGAATAACTATAAACAGTGGCAAAATTGATTTTTCACTTTGTTATGGTTCTCATCCAACGCTGGGAGTGGCAAAATTCCCGCTTTTCGATTTCGCAAAGCTTATCACTCCAAAACAATGCGTTTTATCGAAAGATGACTGGAGCAACTTTTTGCTGAAGATACGCGAAATCATCTAATGAAATTGGTTTTGGGACAAAAGAAATGAATCCTGGAACTTGTTTAAGCAATTTCAGTTTAAACAAATTCGCCCCAGAATCCCGCTTGGCAACATGGATTCTCACGATCCGGAGGGTCTTCCGCAGGAGACTCCACCAAAAAATTGCATCTCAATGATCGTCCATAAAATGGCGGAAGTACGCCGCGACTAAAGATTTCCGCGCGCGTCATGAACAAATTACTGTGATTGCTCGGCTATTCATTATAGAGGTCTGAAGCTTTACAGACAACTTTTCCCATCACTGTTCTTCAATGTGCATGAGGTTAGAAGCCGAAATTCAAAAACTTGTAACACACTTTTCGCAATCGAAAAGAAAATCTCATTTCAGCGAGACATTTTCTGTAAATATCCGCCATCCTGTTTAGACTTCATTTGGGGATACCGGACTGACTCTGTATCCTTGGGGATACCTGAGAGATGATTATCCCAGAATTTGGAGGGAGAAGATGGAAAATCGGACGAGGAGTTGAAGTTGAACATATCAAGAACTCGATTCGCGAGAGAGAACGTGTATTTCTGAATAAACAATGTGTTCTGTACGCGGAAATACTGTGGAAAATCTTTTGGACCTTACACAATATACAAGAAATTCATTACAAAAGGTTCCAATCGGTCCCCTGAATCTTGCCAGTTTCTCCATCCTGAGAGCGTTTCGGGGGGTAGATTGCAGGCCTATAATCTCAGTTCTACGGGATCGGAGGGATGTCTATATCCCCCTCCCATCCGGCTCGAATCGATTCCTAATATACCACATTTCCAATCTGAGTCGTCCATGATCAGGGTGGATCTCAGATGCTGCCTCATTGTTTGGAATATTTTAGATCATTGAGTCTCCCGAGCCATTCCATTAGAGAATTTTTCCAAATCTCGTTCTCACAAGGTACCATGAGATCTTATGGGATCCTGAGAAGTTGTTTCCAACGGGGCGAAGATAGGGAAATATAATCCAATGACTCGATTCGCCGAAAATGTTGGATCTGATCAAGTGGAATCATCTATCACTCTGCGTAATTTGCTCAATTGCAGGTAGTGGACAAGTCAATGCTGATCCTGGAGGTACGGGAGGTCATGGTATGGGGAGCAGTAATGCGGGTAGCTTTTCTGAATCTCATCAGCTTCACAAGGATGGAGAAATCGTTTGGTAACAAGAAAGATGAACAAAGAAGACTGATTCAGCGAGAATGAATCCTGTGATTGTGAAGACGAAAATTTGAGAAGACCTGGAGACTTCTCACTATTCATGTTTGAATTATCATAACCTTGCAACAATTCATCCGAGGAGTTCCAGCCATCAAACGGATCCACGAGAGCTGATGAAGTTCCCATCGATTGATAATTTTCATGTCCTTGCCTGAACCAGCCTAGTACAATTATTCACAATTGTGTATACATGGGACCCATATCATATTGTCACCTCCTACGGAAAAGGGCACCCTTTGTAACTAGCGACGAAAAAAGGCACTCTCCCTATCTATTGGGGAAGAAGGGCACCTCTTGTAACCGCGGCGGGAATGGGCATATGTCAGTACGAAGTGGCGAAAAGGGGCACGTCTCACATCTCACGACGAAGGAGGGCACGTCTCGTAACTTCCGACAAAGAAGGGCACCTCTCATACCTCCCGACGAAGAAGAGCACGCCTCATATCTCGCGGGGGAATAGGACACGTCTCGTAGCTCCCGACGAAGAAGGGCACGTCTCGTATCTCGCGACGATACAAGGCACACCTTGTCAGTATTTTGCAATAAAGAAGAACACTTGTCACCTTGCCTCATAAAATGATTCCGCAAATAATAGGACATTCGATGCCATTTCATTTAATGTTCCATCAAGAATGTAGAACTCTGATGGACCTTCTCAAGATTGCAACGTTGGCAGTGTAGGAAACAGATTGTTGCCAAATTTTGTCTGCAGAATATTCATCAGAATATGAAAGTCAATTGATTTTGAAGCGGTAATTTAGGGAGCTCGAGGATGGTCACGAAAGAGCATCACGTGAGCTTCTTGGGAGATATCGAGGATCCTGCCCGGAGCTATTCGAGAACCATTGAAGAACTACTGTGGGACCTACCCGTCAACTCATGGGGAGATTTTGGGGAGCTGAACGTTGATTCTCTACGAATACAGCTGAGTGAGTAGTTTGACAAGGGCGCAGAGAGGAATCTCCTTGGAGATCCCGGGAGATTTTCTCTGATTCCTTCTAAAGCTGCGAAGAAATTACCAAATCAACCGTTAGAAATTCCATGTGAATTCACCGTCTCATTGAGGAGATATCACAATTCGTTCAAACGGCCTTCAAGGTGGTTGACTCGGAACTCGAATTCATTAGAAGAATCAATGAAACTGCACATATAGACCAGGAGCTGGCTAACAGTAGGTGGCGACCATGAGTAACATTTTTGGCTATGCGTAATCGATCACAATTGTCTGCGTGATCGTGGATCTCGCGTCCAAGACAATACGAAGTGCGACAAGTCAATCCCGAGCTTATCAAAGTTGTTAGTAAAAGTCATATTTTGGGATATGACTTTCATTAACAACTTTGATAAGCTCGGGATTGACTCGTCGCTCTTCCTCTTGTCTTTGACGCGAGATCCACGATCATGTAGACAATTGTGATCGATTGCGCATAGCCAAAAAATATGACTCATGATCGCCATCTACCGTCAGCCAGCTCCCGGTCTAATACATGTAGATATTGATACCATTAATGAGATATCAAAATTTTAGAGCATTTTTCGTGTCGGTTCTAGAATAAACGATTTTCAAAATCGTGTAAATCAACACGGGAGAAATAGGGATTCAAATCTCCTTGCTGAATATCTCTAAAATTATCATAGAAAATCATTATATAAAATATTAGAGAAAAATCTGAAAAAAGTTCAAGACATGGGGAGTATTGAAGAAAACAGTTTCATGACAGGGCGCGAAAATTGTGAGGCGCGTTTAGGAAATAATAATTTGTTCATCGGATCCCATGACCCATTATCCCTTCAGACTTGATCGTTTTCTCGCAGCATCTCCACCTCCATGGAATTGAGCGTGGTCGGAGCGTGTCCGAATGCTCCAGTGCTCCTTGGGTACTTCCCAAAACAGGATCGCACGGAGTGCTCTCTTTGGAAATTCTTGTGGAGCTCAGTTCTACGACCTCCCGTAAGGTCCCAAGACCCGTTATCTCTTCAGACTCAGTCGTTTCTTCGGGCCATCTCGACCTCCACCAGGTTTCTTGTCATCGACGAGAGTTTGACTTGCTACATGGCTTCCCGAGATATTCCTACGACTGGGCCCCACAGAGCAATCTAGTTCGAGATTTCCCCAGACCTCAGCCCCACGAAGTCCCATAAGATCCCAGGACCCACTCGCCGTTCAGACTCAGTTTTTTTTTGTTACCTGATCAAATCAAGAATATATATCTCTGTTCGTGATTACTCTGGGTCCTTCATATCAAGGCATCTCCACTCCATTCAACTCGACGTGATCGAAGCGCGCTCGACCTGCTCCATGACTGTTCGGAAAATTCACACGGCCACGGCTCATGGAGTAGTCTCGATCAAAATTTCTCTAAATTTTGGTCCCATGGGGTTCCAATGACCCATCTCTCCCAATCCGAGCCGAGCTTATCCATCACGAGTTACTCCCTCGAAACGAGACATCTGGGATCAGGATCAGTCTCAGTAGCTACTAGTCTCGAATCCTGCACCGTTCAACTTCATGTGTACATCAGCTAGCAAGTAAATGCTCTACGCAGGAATTATTTTGGTCTAGAATTTCTCTAGGCTCAGGTCTCAAGGGGATCCCAGTGGAGCTCCCAGTGGGATCCCAGTAGAGCTCCCAGTGGGATCCCAGTGAATTATTTTCAGCAGGGTACCTTCTTCCCGACGATTGATCGATACTCCTGATGTATTCCGGTTTTTCTCCAGGTAGATCAGAATCCCCGATGGCTCCCCGTTCCTTTCCGTTTCGTCCCGAAGTAGACACACTAATGGTCCCATGATAGCGCATTGGGGTTCGAAGAATGATGGATTTTTCAATATAATTCAGCAAAATACGTGTTTTTTTTCTTCATTTACTGACATGATGATGTAATCTTCCCCATCTCGGGATTTTAGCGGGCACTCTCTCGTCACGAGACAATCATGAGTGCTCTCCTTTGAGGTGAGACACTGAGAGGTGCCTCCCTCCCCGCAAGGAATCGACACGTGCCTTTCTTTGTCGCGAGATATGAGAGGTGTCCATCTTCGTCGGCGGGTCCGAGACGTGCCCTTTCTTGCCAGGATTTACAGGCAAGTGCCATTCTTCGCCGTTCGTTATTAGATGTGCCTTTTGTCGTCGGTAATTAGTAAGAAGTGCCCTTCTTCGTTTCTAGCTAACAAAATGTGCCTTTCTTCGTAGGAGATGACGATAAATTCTTATGCGTCAGAATCATATATTTTTGCAAGATCGTGCGCAGCCCCCCGCGGATTTTCTCGCCGGTTCCTCATACGAAAATAGGTACCAAAAATAGCATTTCTTCGGAGTTTCAGCCCAAGAAGAAGTTTTGGGCTACCTTGGGAATTGTTTGAAGTCCCAAAAATGGTCTTTTTAGACCCTTTATCGAAAACTTGCCAAATCGGCTGAAAACATGTTAAGAAGGTGTACAAGATTGCATGGTTCTTGTCATCACGTCAATTATCAGAAAATGATTCGACCGTATCTCTGAATTTGAATCCGCTCATCTGGCGCTTGGGAACGTAAAACGAATTTATCTCGATCTCCCACCTCTTTTGAGATGGCTGTCATTTTGAGCTAACTCAATATTTTCGATTTTCGTTCGATTAGCTTCCTGTTGCCCCAAGAATACAACATTTCCCATTTCCAAACATCCAAATCGGTCGAATCGGGTTCGAGCTATGACCGTTTGAAGTTTCACATTTTTCAAAAAACGACCAATTTGACAATCTCGCAAAATTTTTCTGCCCCGACCAATCGACTTGAAAATTTTTGAGATTCATCTCCAGAGTGTGTCATTTGGAATTTGAGATTCTGTATCGGCCTCTTCTCAAAGATATGAATATCAAAAATACCCGTTTTTCGTCCCGTTTTCGAAGCAAATTTTCATGGAACGATCGAACTTTCCGGGACATGCCCTCATGTCCACGACTCTTGAGATAATCTTTCCCGATAGTCAATAGAATTACCATTGGAATCACCCAGGTTAGAATCAATTCGATGCGGTAGGACCAGGGATAGAGCCGTTTGAGAATGAGAAAAAGTCCAGGGTACCAAATCCGTGAGGCCCGAAAACGCCCAACGAATCTTCCAAGTTTCAAACGTGTCTATATTCGGTTCTTCTCTATCAATTGATATTCGGAATGTCGCAGGAGAAGATTGAGCCAGCTATCGATTCCATTCCGTTAAAAGGCGCAAAATTCATGATAATATTCAGAAAACACCCATTTGACCGATAGTGTTTGAATTGGTTGTCATCATACTATGTTCTAGTTGGAGGAATGTGGGGTTTTTGCATTTCACTCCGTTTTCTGGTCAAGAAACTCAACAGAATTGATTGACCATTCAATGCCCTTCAATATTCGATAATCCGAATGTCGATTGACCAAGTAAAACCGGAGATAGACACGTTTGAAGCCTGGAAGATTCGTCGGGCGTTTTTGGGGCTTACGGATTCGGTACATACCAAGGTAAAAGTCCAAGGACTTCTTCCCATTTCCAAACAGCTGTATATCTGGTCCGACTGCATCGAATTGAGTCCAGCCTCGCTTATTTTGATGATAATTCCATTAACTAGCAAAAAAAATTATCTTGAGAGTCGTAGATATGTGCGCATGTGCAGGAAAGCCTGATTATTGTATGAAAATTTGCTTAGAAAACGGGACAAGGGACGGGCATCTGTGATATATATATACACCTCTGAGAAAAGGCCGATACACAATCTCAAACCCTTCCCACAAGTTTGACATTCTCTGAAGAGTAATCTCAAAAATTTTCAAGTCGATTGGTGGAGACAGAAAAATTGGACAAGGTGGTCGAATCAGTCTTTTTTCGAAAAATGTGAAACTTCAAATGGTCATAGCTTGGACTCGGTCCGACCGATTTGGACATTCAAGAATGGAAGATCTACGTATTCTAGAAAAAACTTAGCCAAACTAAACTCGAGGATATTGAGTTGGCTCATAATGGCAGCCATTTTAAGAGAGGTGGAAAATCAAGAAAAATTCGTTTCACGTTTCCAGAAACCAGATGAGCGAATTCAAATTCGAAGCTACGGTCAAATCCTCTTCTGAAAGTTGACGTGATGACAGACGAAATACGACCTTGTAAACCTCTCCAGGGTATTTCGAGCCGATTTGGCGAATTTTTGAAAGAGTGTCCTTTTTGGAAATTTAAGAAATTCCCAGGGGGATCAAAATTTTCTTTCGGGCTAAAACTCTAAGAAAGTCTTATTTTTGGTACCTTCTTTCATAAAAAAAATCGGAAAAAAACCCACGGGCTGCGCACGATTCTGCAAAAATATATGATTCGGACCCATATATATTTATATATATGTATGTATGTATGTATGTATGGAAGAACCTCACGCCGAAGGACCCAGCACACAATGCGGGGATTTCGGTTGACGGACATTTTTTCCGAGACTCTATCGTCTCATGAATTGGAATGTCATAATTACAGCTATTTTGAGTCGAAGAGCAGAAAACGTTTCATTTGCAAGGAATAGAAACCCAAAATCACGGATTTTGAGGCCTCAAGATAGGTTATGTTTTGAGGAATATCCTACGGGGATATTTGCCAGCTCCAGAATAGTCGGTGTACAATACGCACTCGATGTGGAGTGGAATTTTGTAATACGGAGGATTACAGTTGAGCATAAATAGATGAAAACGTGTACTTACTGTTTGTGTATCTGGTAGTATACCTGGTTTTGGAAAAATGCCGTCGCTGTGAATGCATACGTGGATATATACTCATTCCCTAAGATCTCGTATCGTTACATTTAATGATTCTTCTTGTTTCCCATGCGCGAGATCGTATTTTGTGTTTAAATGAATTTTCAAGATCTTACCGAGAAATTATGTACCCCTCCGTACACCCAGGTGATGAAACTGTACCCTGAAAATGATTGAGGATCATCCCAGAGAATTCCTAGGCAATTCTCAACATAGCCCTCCGAGAGCTCTCAGGGAATCGTTGAGTTGCCCACATGTAAAAGCACCCAGATAACTTTGCGGAAATTACTTGATCAGTTCTGATCAAACTCCCGACCCAATCAGCTAACAAATAGCTCATTGATATCCATTCAATAGGTCTCCAATGGCTCTCCGACAGTTTCTCAATCGTTTCGCCGTAGCTCCTCGATAGCTTCTTATTTGTTTCGAGTTGCAACTTTCCGGGTGTTTTGATTCAATCAGGTTCACTGCGATCCTCGAACGCATTTTTGACATATTTGAGTTCTTCAAGTATCTGGAGGGTTCTCTTTGACCATCTCAACCACTTCCGACGAGCATGGGAATGATCCTCAAAGGAAACTCGGAAAGATTTGGAGAGTTCCCAAGATACATGGGCAATAAATCTATCCTAAATCCCTATGTATAATCCTGAATCTATGTACGTTATTATTGTACATACATTTGGGATTGTTCATGCTTATGAATTGTTTCTCTTTACGAAGAGGGGTTCTACTTTCAAAGACAACCCAAATTGAATTAAGAAGTAGAATGTCTTCAATCAGATTGAGAGAAGAAAAAAGAGAAAGTGAGGCTGTCGCCGGTGAATCGCCATGGAGCGGGCAAAGGCGCGACCGGGCAGTCCGCTCAAAAACCAACACATCACGTGTATGGAGGGTTTCGCTTATCTCACAATCGCTGTATAATGAAGTTCATTACAATATTATACTCGTAGTTGCATGTACTTTGCTCGGGGTAGGTGAGTGAATACTTGTCTCCCATCGTGATATCATTCCGACATCGACATTTTAGGAGTAGATCTCGTATCGTAGATGATGCATGCAAATCACTCAATATTAGAGAATGCTCCAATCCTTTCCTCGTTAGTTCGAGAATTCATTACCTGGAGTCAGGAAGGATTACGCTCTGACCTTTCGGGTGTACTCGTATATTACAGAGGTCACCCATCTGGGAAGAAACAAAAAGGCTAGGCCCTAATAATAGGATGCACAGTACTTGAGCAGAGACATTTTGACACATAATGGTGGAACATACCAAGGTTTCATTCGACGGTTACATTCTAAACAGTCGGAACCAACTCAACTGAATCAATTGAACCAACGGAATAATAACCCACTGAACCAAGTGACTGAGAACAAAACGAACCTCAACTTTCTAGATTCGGAAATCGCGAGAAAAGTGAATAGTAGTCCCCTCTTTAATCGGTATGAAAAAGCGACTGCTCTTGATTGGTATCTTGACTTCGCACCTCGTCACGTAAGATATCAGAGAAGAGCAATCGTATTCTCCCTAGTGGACAAAATACGTGACTTATCAAGCAGCGAATTTTATGAAAGAAAACCGGGAGACAGTGAAGAATTCACTATTGTTCAATGATTAGCCTAGGGAATTCATAGAGCGTCTTGTCAAGAAACGATCTCGTTTCCGTAGTAGGTAAGGAACGCAGGTTCTAGCTCACCTCTGTGCTACTCCGTCATCAAAGTAGCACAGCGCTGTGCTACTCTGATAACGGAGTAGCCCAAAGATCTGTGTGCCAGAACCCGCCCCTACTTTTACTTTTTTTGAGAACTTCTCGCACCCGTGTTACGACAGTAACACAGATGCGCTCTCTTCGGGGCCGAGATCCCGCGATCCCGCGGCCCGCAATCCAGCTACCCAAATCCCGTGATGGGTGGGTGGGTGGTTGGTTAGTTGTGTGTGTGTGTGTGTGTGTGTGTGTGTGTGTGTGTGTGTTGACCCCGAGCCCTGCCACACATTTTTTTGCATCACCCACACTAGTCCCATGGTCTCACTTTTTCAAAGTCTTTCTTATTCGGACGTTGATCCTTCAAATTTTTTTTTGATGGAGGAGGAGCGGGGTTACGCCCGTACTCTTTCCATTCAGAGCGAGATGGTGCATTTCCATCTCGATTCTTCCTGTAATCCTCCATTAGAGGAACACGCTCTTGCTTATCGCACTTATTACTTCGACCGTTCCCCATTGTTGTCAGACAATCGAATGAGAAGAAGTCGCTCTTCATGCTCCTTTTATACCTTGCTCTCACTCCATCACCTTCGGTACATAGTGAGTTTGGAGATGTTTCCTAATCAACGCGACATTATGCTGTGCACACACTGCTTTGTACGACTCAGTATGATGTGGACAAACAGTGACCAATTTTTGTGGGTATATTTGTTCCAAAGTAGTGCATCCCATTTTTGTGACGTCACGAACTTTAATTCGAAACGTTCTAGCCATTTCGCTCTTATTTGATCCATAACATGGACTATTTTCGCATCGTGTAGATTTTCTCGGAGTACATTACCTATCCTATTGTAGGGTACTTGCCCTGCTTCCTATGAAATACCATGATAACCTCTTTCGAGCC
>JAPYYZ010005240.1:0-13511 GCA_030522705.1 Eretmocerus eremicus
CATTTCCCATTATTCTCAAACCCCTTAGAGATTTGGATCAGAATAAAAGAGAGAGGCTGTTCTACATACCCAAATCTAGAGCATCTCTCTCCTCTTTTGATCCAAATGGCGAAGACTTTTGAGAATAATGGGAACGCCCGGAAGCATAATATGCATGTATACTTGCGCCATTTATACGGTGGGGTATATATAGCCACTCATCGCATTCCTGTTATTCTCAAAAATTTTCGCGATTTGGATCAAAAGAGGAGAGAGATGCTCTAGGTTTGGGTATGTAGAACAGTCTCTCTCTCTCTTATTTTGATCCAAATCTCTAAGGGATTCGAGGATGATGGGAAATGCCGCGAAAACGGCTACCCACGCGTCGCATGCACGGCTACGACATGGCCTTAACTTGAAACTGTGTGGGAATGTTACATTCCCGCATCCTTGAGTTGAGCGACGTGCGTAAAAGTATTCCCGCACTCTTTCCCGCACCGAAAACAGTGTCGTTACGATACATATCCGTTCAATTTTCCGCACAGAGTTGCAAAAAGCATATTATCAATCACGAGTATCAATGGTAGATTCTTATTCGGTTGAGAGGTGGAAGCGCGAGCCCCAAATCTACTTGAGGGCAAATCATACGTCGATGTATACAGTAAGTGATGTCTTAGTAATAGCATAATGCTTCTTCATTTCTATCAATCATGAATAAGACCGTTTTATTTGATGTGGGTTGTGATCAGAATGAATTGACTTATAGTCCACTTTGGCACTGTTTGGGCATCTTATTTTCAGAGTGAAAACGTCAAACGTGCATAACAGTGATTTCTGCACTAATTCGGCTAAGCGTGTTATTAGAATATATTTTCGATGCGGTTCTCGGATGTTTAGAGAGAATATCTCAAAATTTTCAAAAATTGGACTTACATGGAGAGCCCAAGGAGTTTGTGTTACGGATTTAGCTGAAACTTTGGGAATAGTCTCCTTTCGGTGCCAAAAGATGATACTCAGAGCCGCAGAGTCACTCAAGCGTTTTTGAGCTACAGCTCATGACATTAGTATTGGAAGTATATCTATAGATATCATCTCTCAACGTGGGGCTATCTGTGGACGATAGTAATAATTTGAGCTATATCTCAAAAACGATTGAGCGTTAGACTCTGTAGATTTAGATTTCATCTTTCGGCACCAAAAGAAGATGATTTCCAAAATTTCAGCTAAATCCGCGACACGAACTTCTCAGAATCTCCTTGTTAGTCCACTTTGGAACTGAACAACTCATACTTTAGTTCCAGGAGATGTACAACAAAGGGCCACAAATCGAACCTCAGCAATTTAATCAGTGACCGTCTCAGGCAGTCTAACAGATGGAAGCATAATTCTTCTGCTCGAAATGAAATTGGAAGAGCTCATGACATTGGGAGAGTTATGGATAGTTTCTATTATTATGACTATTATAACTACGAAATACCAGAACCTGATGATAACGAACGGACCGCGGGCGAAGAATCGAAATTGGGCCAGATTGGTCGTAAACTACTATTCACCCAGAAGATAGATGGGACGGAAGGAATCCATTCTGAAGCTAATTCGAGTATTTTGGATTTGAAGTCTGTCACGTACAAGTCTGATGAAATTGAAAGGAACTTATCAAGAAATGGAAGTGAGGATTCAGATTTAATCTCACAGAGAAACAATTTTGGACGTCACATCGCTAGAGGAGCCGAACATCTTAGTAAGTTTCCGAATGTTTTCAGTTTTGATTTACCGCGTTGAGATATTACGGATTCTGACACGGTCGACGAATAACATGTAACAATGCCGTCTGCCTCAAAGCGCTTCGGAGCCATCGTAGCAGGCTAAGGGTTAGGAGGTACACTACCGGATTGGAGGTGAAGAGAAACTTTTCAAACCTTCTCTTATCTCTTCTAGAAAACGTGTCTCAGATCACATGTCAAAATTTCAGATCGATTAACAACGTAGTTTTTGAGGAAATCATACTATAGTGTCGAGTAAAGTGATGAGCGGCTGCTACAAAAACTTCCCCCGCGCAAGCTCTATCATTTTTGGATAGATCGTATCAATAATTTCGAACTTTCACTACGTGATTGCTAGCTAGACGAAGTTTTGTTGAGTGCAAGAGTGTGTATGTATGTATGGACTCTATTTCATCTTGGGATGGAACCGAGACCCTGTCTGATGTATGAAAAATTACATCGGAACTTACAAAACTCTCAACATTGTTGGCAATGATGGAATCGAGTTAAATAAAATGTCCTTCCTCTCATACATTGTTAGCTAGCAGTTCAGTCAAAATGATCAATGAGGATATACGTCTGATGGAGGATTGCGCATCAATAATGAATCATCGGAAAAATTGCATCAGGCAAAATTTAGCATGAAGAAAGACACTCTGTAGATTCTTTGTAGACACTTCGTTGTTCTCCGCTTTGTAGATCTGTGAGAGATTCAACTTTCACACATCTCCAGAAGTAGACAATCCCTCAGATGCTGTTCTCGTCGAAGTCAGAGAGAGTGGCTTATCCTATGCGGACATGCTTAGGAAAGTCAAGCAGGGAGAGGGTGCTGAGGAAATTGCACAGAAAGTTTCAAAACTTCGGAGAACGAAAGACGGTCACCTTCTCATAGAGCTAGAGAAGGGGCGCAAGGCAGACTCCGTGAAGGATGCTATCAAGGCTGCAATTCAGAACTCGGGAGTGGTATGACGCCTCAGTCCAACCGTCACGCTGAAAGTGCCGGACATCGGCGAGGTCAACAAGCTGCAAGTGGTCAAGGAAACCGTCGTGGCGGTACTTGGGGCAGAGCACGTTGGAAATGTTAAGTACTACAGTAGTTTTACGTCTCGGCACCTGCTCTTTCGAGCTTTATCCAGACGGCACTCATGTGCGAGGGGTTGAGTTACGCTTAACCAGCGCGTCAGCAACTGCCAACTACCGATTTCACCTCGGTGAGGGGGACCTACAATTTAATTTGGGTTCCGAACTACCGAGACCGCCGTAAAAAGCACACGAGAAAAAATTTCAGTGGTGCCGGCCGGGATTCGAACCCTGGCCTTCCGCGTGGGAGGCAAGGACCTTATCCTCTAGGCCACGGCGGCCGCAAGAGAGCACGCTGGGAGTATTACTGCGAGAACTATACGTTCTGGATACAGGGGTACTCAGGTCGCGGCGATCACAGTCCCAGCGGACTTGGCTAAGGACCTGCTGAAAAAAGGGAAAATCCAAGTGGATTTCGTGATTGCTCGGATTCGCGAAACAAGTGGTATCCCGAGGTGCTACAATCGCCTCCATTATGGTCACCTGTCTGCAAGCTGTGACAAGCCGCAGGAGCGCCAATCGAAGCGATGCTTCAACTGTGGCGAGGAAGGCCATATAGCGCTCAACTGCGTAGGGAGGAGCCCAAGTGCCTCAGCTATGAAACCCTGCAGGTGGACAGCAACCATAGATCTGGGAGGCAATGTTGCACTGCTTACCAACAAGCAAGAACAGCAGGGAGGCGCCAAAAGCGCGGAAATGGCTAAGTTCCTGAAGGCAAATGTCGATAGGAGCAGAGACGCGCACGACCTCCTCGAAGCAGAAGCTACGAGACTGAGAGTGGACGTACTGATCATCTCAGAGCAGAATCCCAGGCGGGAGCGTGCCAGGACGGCACAAGACTTGCGGTGTGAGGCGGCCGTTCCGAACTGGAATGCCTCGCTCACTGACACCGAAAGACCAGTAAGGGGGAACAGCTACGCTCGCAAAGTTATCGGCGACGTTGCGGTGTATAGTTGTTACTACTCGCCCAACGCGACGATAAACGACTTTCGATGCGAGTTGAAAGAGCTCGAGAATAGCCTGAGCGAGTGGGAGGGGCCTGTAGTAGAGGCCGGAGACTTCAATGCCAAGTCACCAACCTGGAGCGGGAGACCCGAAGATGAGCATGGCATTGCAGTTGCGGTGACCATGGCTCAGCTCAACATGGTCCTGCTCAACCAAGTGGGACAAGCTATATGGCACCGGGAGGCAACTTCATCTTCCTCTGTGCTAGACCTGACCTTCGTCAGTTCAGGGCTTGCCCGACGAGTTACGGCGTGGGAGGTTCTTGACTCAGATACACTGAGCGACCATCAGCACATCCATTTGAGGATAGATGGAGAGAGAAGAGTTAGGAACGCCCAGCCTATGATGGGATGGCAAGTCCGCAAACTTGATAGAGAGCGGTTTGAGACCGTGATCTTGGAGGCATTGGACTCTCAAGATAGACTCTCACCTGACGACCCTGTAGACAGGGTCACCAGAGTTATCACGCGAGCTTATAATGCCGCCATGCCGAGGAGGAAGAAACCCGGCTTCCAGAGGGAGCAGGTCTACTGGTGGAGCAAGGAAATAGCAAGTCTCCTGCGCGACGCCGGCGCCAAGAGGGGACAAGCCAGAAGGGCACGGAAACGTGGACTCGCGTCAGCGGAGGCTGACAAGGAAGCACACAAAATAGCGAAAGAACTGCTCCGAAACGCAATTCGCAAGAGTAAGCAGAAACGTTGGGATGACCTGTGCAGTATGGTCAACAGCGACCCTTGGGGTACGCCGCACAGGGTAGTTATGAGCAAGCTACGCTCACAAGAAGAGAGATCTGCACCAACGGACAAGGCGACAGTGCTGAAGACAGCTAGAGCTCTCTACCCAAAAGGAGAACCCAGGCTCACTTTCCCCATTAGAGTCTCCGAAGCTGTACCTCTTCTCGACGAGGAAGAGCGCAGGCTAGCCGCGAAAAGACTCGCAAACGGCAAGGCCCCGGGACTCGATGGGATTACCAACGATGCTCTGAAGGTTGTGACCAGGGTGCGGCCTAGCCTCTTGTTGAAGGTGTTCAACGAATGCCTGCTAGCAGAAGTCTCCCCGAGAACGTGGAAACACCAGAAACTAGTGCTCATCCCGAAAGGGGAGGGCGGCGATCCGAAAGAGCCCTCGTCGAACCGGCCGCTCAACATGCTGGACAACCTGGGCAAAATGTATGACCGCATGATCCTCAACCAACTAGAGAAGGAGTACGAGCGCAGCGCAGGGATGTTTTTGATGCAGTTTGGCTTCCGAGAAGAACGCAGCACAATTCCGGCGATGGAGTGCCTGCAAGATAGAGTGCAATCTGCAGTGAAGGTGGCACCCCAACCAGGAGGAGGGTTTTGCGCCATCATTGCGCTGGATGTGAAGAACGCGTTCAACACGGCGAGCTGCGAGCGTATCTACGAGTCCCTGGACGGAAGAGTACCACCTTACTTGGTGACGGTCATCAGCGATGTACTGCGAGATCGTGTGTTCATCTGCGATACCGACGCAGGACGCATTGAGCTAAAGCTGTATGCGGGCATAGCCCAAGGCTCTGTCTCTGGTCCACTTGAATGGAACACATAATACCAAGACTTCCTCGCTCTGAGCCCCCCAGACGGGGCGGAACTGGTTAGGTTTGCGGACGACGCAGCATTAATTGTTGTCACCAAAACCGCGTGGGAAGTTGAATGTATCTGCAACGAGGCACTCTACCGCGTTGGCCAGTGGTTCCCCGATAATCACCTCGAGTTGGCCAAACACAAATGCGAAGGAATGCTAGTCACAAGGAGGAGAAGCTCTCAGATGCCCGTGTTCACCATCGACGGGCATCAGATCCCCTTGAAGAGGGAGCTGAAGTACTTGGGGGGTGTTGTTCGACGACAAGTGGAGCTACAAGGCCCAGCTTAGGAAGACAGCGCTGAAGGCAGTCAGAGTAGGTAGCGCTCCCCAGTGGCTCATGCCTAACATCGGAGGACCCAAGCCGAATAGAAGAGCTCTACTCAACACCGTGAGCTACTCCATCATGCTCTACGGTGCGGCTATCTGGGGCCAAGTCGCCAGCGATGCCGTGATCGATGGGAAACCAGGTCCAGTTCAGCGGCGTCTCGCACTCCGGACGATCAGCGCTTACTGCACCGTGTCCTATGACGCAGCGTGCGTACTGGCAGGTACGCCACCAATTCGCCTGCTAGTTGCTGCAAGAGGGTGAGTATGGGGAAAGTGAGAGGCTTTCAAGAGCGACGGTGGAGAGCTGAACCCGACCCGAAAGGACCTCATCCGAGAGGTTGAACGGGCGGAAACAGTAGAAGAATGGCAGAAGGAGTGGGACAGGTCAACTAAGGGTCGCTGGACGCGCCGGCTAACCCACAACATGGCAAGGTGGGTTGATCGACCTCATGGAGAGCTGGACTACTGGCTGACGCAGGTGATGAGCGGGCATGACTGCTTCGAGGAATAATTGGAGCGGTTCCAGAAAATGGAAACTCCGGTCGGCCCCACACATGATCCATTTCGATTTGTGATAGAGCCAGCAAATTAGCTGAGAAAAATCGGCAAATCAGCCGATTCAATTTTACTCGCAAAAGCCGACTTCATGTATCTAATGATTTCCATCTCCGCGAACGATGAATAGATACCTGACCATATCGATCGAGCATCTGGATTAGTTTGAAATTTTACTTCTGATTTTTTCTGCTTTCTCAAAGATCATCATGGGAATTCAACCCATTGACGACTCCCCTCCTTTTTCAACGGTATAACTAAATATGAAATCACCCCTGAGAAGAAGCGAGAGGAGCCATTTCCAAAGTAAAATTATCGGTTATTTTCACCGGCGCGGTCAAAAATATCGAAAAACACATATCAAAAAACTTATGATTATTTACTTGACAAGAAACGCAATTTCGGCGAACAAATAATGTTTGCCTAATTTTTTCGCATCAAAGATGCAGTTTGACTGACCCAAATGATGTATTCCTTGCGTCCACGGACCCTAACCTTCAGAACCTTCCATGAGTTTTTTGAATCAAACATGCCGGTATCCAATATGGCGGCTTGAAACCAAGAATTTCTGATTATTTCGGTATTTTTGGGTGAAAATTTTGTTCATCACCATAGTTCGTAAAAATGAGCACATGAGGGTATCTAGGGGACGCTGAGCACGATTCTGATACTGGTTTTACAATATTCAAAATAGCGGACCCAATATGGCGGTCGAAAATTTTCAAAATTATCCACATTGCATGAAATTCAGGGGGTTATGAATACAGGGTTTTCGAGTCGCTGATCATTAATCTGATATTATTTTTCCGAAATTCAAGAAGGCGGATCTAATATAACGACCAAAATTGTCAAAATTTCCAAAATTTTCTTGACCACTATATTGGATCCGCCAACTGGAATTTTGGGAAAATAACATCAGATTCCTGATCAGTGACCCAAAAAACCCTAATATGCTTATTCTAACAAACATTCCTGATGAACGAAATTTCCAACCAGAAATACCAAAATAATCAGAAATTATCAGTTTCAAGCCACCATATCGGGTACCGCCATGTGTGATTCCAAAAAACTCCATGGAAGGTTTCGAAGGTTAGCGTCTGAGGATGCAAAAAGTACACCGTTTGGACCAATTGGCCAGCATCTTTGAATGTCTTATTTTTGTTGAAAAAACAATCATTACCTTTTTGATACGTGTTTTCGAAATTTTTGAACGGGACAATCGAAAAAATAGATAAATTCACATCGGAAATGGCTTTCCCCGATTTTTCCAGGGGTGATTCCATAGTTAGTTGTACCGTTGAGAAAGGAGGGAACAAAGTGACCTTCCTGTCCTTAATGGGTACTGCACCGTGGGTAACTAGAGCTGATTCATCCGGTAGTTTCAGAGTATCAGCGAGTTGTAAATAAAGTTGTCAAATCTCAAGTGAAAGTCTTAGGTTGAGAGTCACTGTCTCTCCCCGTGTATAATTTCATAGGCAGCCGATCCTCCTGCACCTCCCTGAAATACTCGAGCCGGTACGTGCGGTGGAAGGCGGCCTCGGCTTCGGCTTCGGCCTGGCTTGAAGCTGGCTCAGAGGCTTAGACAAAATTTACATATAACTGTTAAACAACAATTTATCTCGGTGGATTCATGACTGCTCAATCCGTTTTGATTCTTATTATGATTTGCTCGGCTTGTCATTCCGAGATATTCAATAAAAAAGTCAGCCAATGCGAGCTCGTTTGATGGGCTATAGCCAACAAAGTAGTGCTCTTAAAAAAAATGTACTTCAGCTCAAATTGAAGATCTGAATTTTTTCAAGTAAATTGTTGGAATTCAAATTCGAAATGAATGATGCGCGAAAAAAATTAAATCCGTGATCGAAGGTTTTTGCATGTGTGTGCGTTTGGAGAGGGGGGGGGCGTGTATATGGAGTGGAGCGGAGCGCTGAGATCTCAGACTTCAGTTCCTTGCAAATCATTTATCTCTAATTCCGATCCAATGACCCATTCCAACAAATTCAGATCTTCATCATCAGCTTGATCGTTTGAGCTGAAGTACGTTCTTGTACGAGCATTACTTTGTTAACTAAAGCCCCTCAACCGAGCTCGCATTGGCTGACTTTGTTATTGAATATCTTGGAAAGACAAATCGAACAAATCATAATAAGCACCAAAACGGATTGAATAATCATGAATTCACCGAGATCAATTGTTTTTTAACGGTCGTATGCAAATTTCGTCTAAGCCTTTGAGCCAGCTCTAAGTCAGGCCGAAGCCGAAGCCGAAACCATCTTCCACTGCGCGTGCCGGCCACTCCTGTAAAAAGAGTAGTGCGGTGAGCCTAAAGTAGTGACGAAAGTTTCTACAACCCAGAGCCCGCTATTGGTCGCGGGAGGTAAAGGAAAGGGCTCAGCGGAAAGCTCCATACTCAACACGTCGTCTTCTGTATTAGAAACTTTCGCAAACAGCCGATCGGAGCGTGCTTTCACGATCTGACGCTCACTACTATGAACTTTAGGCTCACTAGAGTAGTGTACCTCCTCTCCAGTGCCACTCCAGGGCCACGCAGTGGTTGTATGTGGACACTAAGATGGCAACTTTTGTTTTTGATTCCACGTCCCTAATTCTGAATATTTTGTATAATCGACACGGGAGGAAAGTTTATATTTCGCTCATTTCGGGAAACTTTGCTATGAGGCTCAAAGATAAAACAGCGAGGAGCACGAGCTGAGAGAAATTTAGCATTTGACGAGCATTTCTAGTCTCGGCTACACGACTCGGACCGAAAAATGTTGTTGATTACGCTTCCACAATGAATACATGCTAATTAATCGTGGTTCCAAGGAATTCCTCACGTGAAGAAATGGATAAAGATTTGATATTAGCTCGGGTGGAATAGATCTGTAAGGTATTGGACGCATAATGTGTGGGACAAAATCAAGTGAGCGCCGACTTCGACGTTTACTGCATTTTGTCCCACACTGTAAAAAATGGGTTGACTTTCAACCAAACCAGTCAACCCTTCGGAAGAGAATTCAACCACGTAGTTGAAAATTCAATCAACCGTTCGACCACCTTAATTAACACTACACATCCAACTAAATAAACACCTTAAATTCAATCATTCAACCACTGGTTGAATACTTTATCCAACCTATTGGTTGAATTTTCAACCAGGTGGTTGAAATCAAATCGGGTGGTTGAATTTCACCTAGCTAGTTGAATTTCCCATCGGATGACTCATTTGGGTACGTTTCTGGTCTTCTGGCTCCTCTCCACTTCAGAACCTTCTACATTGAGTTGTTTAAAGTTTTTTTTACTCAATAATGTTCTCCGGATCTAATGCTTCTTCAACTTCCAGGGATTGTATTCAACCACTAGGTTGAGAATAGTACCCGGTTAAATTTTGAAAATCCGGTTGAAATTCAACCATTGTTTGGAAAAAAACTCCAACCACCCGGTTCAATTTCAACCACTGGTTGGAAAAATACTTCAAACAGTGGTTGACTTAAAACTTCAACCATTTGGTTGAATTCCTTGTTCAGCCACTGGTTGATGCGGAAACTTCAACCAGTTGGTTGAAGTTTGGGTCTGGGGAAGTTTGGGTCTGGGATTTTTTACAGTGCACATTTGGTACTTTAAATATGTCACGGGTCGTTGCGATTGAATATCAATATCGAATCTCATATTCAATTCTGAATGTGGGGATGAGTCTCCGTTCCTTAAAGAAACACAAAAATGGTCACGTCGCTCGCATGTGAGAGCGGATGCTGCGTGAGGACTGGGGGGAAGTCTTACTCGCGATACAAAATTTTCAGGACACAATGGACAAAATGAAGAAACGCGAAATGACGAAAGTGGCACAGATGACCGAATCTCATCAAGTTTCAAGAAGGAGTTCCATATATCCAGTAGAGATGTGTACAAACTGAGCCAAGATAAGACAGGTTATCTTATGAGATTATCCTCAAGGAGCAAAAGATGCTCGAAAACCCCGGATAGGATTTTGAACGAAACAAGAAGCGGAAAGGTTCCAGTGTTTAATAGGTTACACCACAGGGAGAAATTCGATAAGAAGAACGCCCGCAAGAAAGTTCCTCTAGACAAAATCTGGCATAACTCAAATCATAAGCAAGAAATTAAGCGAAATCGTCTCCAAAGAATCAACGATTTCTTCAAAAAAAAATTGAAGAAACCGAACAAAAATGGAGAGCCAATAAGAATGATCCGGATCAATGCCACGATTATCAAAATGTTTACTAATGACTCTGGAAATCACAACAATCTGACCAACCAAAGCACCATCTCATCAACCCCTCACCCCACAGAAATTGATGAAGTATTCAAAACGACTGAAAGAACGACTCTTCCAAATTACGCTGATCGCACAACGGACATTCCTACTCCATCGCTCCCTCAGAGTGATTCTGAGGAAATAACTCATACTACAAGAAAAGATCCAAATGAAAGTGATGATCCTACCACTCGCTGTCATATATTCATCTGTTTCCCCACAAAAAGACCTAATTTTGATGCACAGCTATCGGATGAGTCGTTAACTCAGCAGTTTTCAAGCACCCTCAAAGATTTTAGCCAATTACAGACCCCAATGTATCCAATACCACATGCAGAAATATTAAAGATTGATCCAAGGGATGAAAAGCATTATACAGATGACCGTGCAAGTGAGTCTCAATTTTCTATGAACCTTCGTGGCCATTGTTCATATTCTTTGAGAAATTCAAAATACCACCATGTGACGAGATCGCACTGGATGACTCGAAGCATCATTCTAACAGAATGTCTGGAAATAAATTAGACCATTTTCAATGGAGAAACAGAAATCTTGAATGAGACGTAAAATAATGAGCGAAATTTTCTTTTCTATTTTTTAGTCAATTTCTTCAACTCACCTTTGTGCAAGGAAAACGAGACTCGAAAAATGTTTTTTCTAATAGTTGCATTAGTAGTCTACTTTATTATATACGGTCTCGTCACACGCGGACCCTGTCTAGAAGGTATCATCCGCGGATAAATAGCCCCGATTATAGTCGCAGAAGGGACGGCTCGATTATATCAATAAAATTCTCAAAATAGGCTCAAAATTCCCATTGATATGATCAAACTACTTACAGAGAGTCTCAATATTGGAGATGGAGAAGTTGGTGAAAACATCAGAAGAGCTCATGGAATCCTATCCCTCATTCAGAAATTGGAAACATTCTTGGAAGACGAAAAACTACCTCTGCGAGTGGGTGACAAGAATGATGGTTTTGAGATCAATCTAGGGCGTGTTTCACTAAAAGACAATGAAGGCTAATGACCAGACCAACTGAAAGGTGATTTCAAGAATAATAAAGAATGAAGTAATCTCATGGAACATGTAAAAGGTCTTAAAATGGTCATGAAAAAATGATTTTCACACACAAGTTCTTGGCAGTTTACCGCAAAAGTGAAAAATCGTTTATTTCATCATTGATAGAATCATCAGTGCATTTACAGATTCACCATCTCTGAATAGCACATCACGGAATCGGACCCTGGCAAACGTATGAGTATAGTAGAATAGGGTAGAATAGAATAGAGTAGAATAGAGTAGGATGAAAAAAACTGGAAAATACACTCGGAAAGGTTCCAGTTGTGTTCCCAGCTTTTGGATTGCTTTTATTGGATGATTTAAAGAATGAAGGAAAATTATCGTCATTAGTGCTAATTAGTGATATAGAAAATCATTCAAAGGAGTTTTTCCATCGTTCAATAGAGATATGGGCTTCGAGTACCAAAAAGTTACCATACGCATTGGTGTTTCTTTGATTTTCCTCATCTTCGGAGGATATTATTCTCGATATGTGCACAAGAACTCCGCATTCTGAAGTCTTTCTGGAATTTGAAGATGGAATTTTCATTTAGATCAAACTTAGAGACATTAACCCTCTCACTCACGTCCAGATGTCGTCTATAGAAAACATGGCAAGTTTTCAATTTTTGTAACATTCTCGGAATAACTTAAGGCCAGTCCGGAGTGTTCTGTTTTACCCATCAACTGGATCGGAGCATATGGTTGCATTTGTCTCACTACTTCAGTTTTTACAAAAAAGCACGTCTTTTTCAGATAATTAGCAATAGTCAGCCCAATCTTGTAAAAAATTTCCAATCGTTTGAATCACCTAGCATCGCAAAATTTGCAGTTCAGCTCGACAAAAACGAGAAACGTCCAACCTGGATAGTCGTAATCCCACTTCGACGATTGCCGTTTCGGGAATTTCTCGAGCTAGACTGCGAATTCTCGAGCTAGACTGCGAAACAATTGGAAATTTCCTACAAAATTGGGCTGACTATCTCAAATGATCTGAAATGGATGTACTTTTTTGTAAAAATTGAAATAGCAAGACATATGCAACCGTATGCTCTGATCCACTAAATGAGTAAAACAGAACACTTGGGACTGGTCTTCACATCCATGGATTCAAAAAATCTGGAAAATTGCAGCAGATACCTGAGAATCCTTGAAACAAAATCTAGAGGGGATTTCTCTTTTATATAATTCCAAACAGGGGAAAAAATAAATTACAAAAATTTCCCAATAATTCTTTCATTGTTTTTTCACCCCCGAAATAAGGTAAAGGTACCAATGCCGGAACACTTTTTGACCAATGAAGGGACACTGGTCCATGAGTTTCGCCGTAGTATAAACTTCTACTTTTTATAGTCAGTCAAACGAAAGATGGCATATTCATCGTATGGAGAATCGTTTTTAGAACCGAGATCAATTCTCAAAATTTTTTTTCATGCAATAGAGAAATGACGATATATAGAAGTGTACCTAATTAGAAACACAAAAAATTTGATTGGGACAAGTGCGAAGATGGTTGAACAATGGAGGAATATGCAAAAATGCTTCAGTAAGGATAAAAGTTAATATTTTCGTATTCCATCATGGGTTTTCACAAAGATAAACTCATAATCTAACATTCCTCATATTATGCTTACCTTGAGATAGTCCAATACAAGAATCATTACGCTACTAGAAGAGTTGCTTTTTGCATGATTCAGCGTCAATTTGCCCGAAAATGATTGTTTGGTAACCGTTGTATTTTAGGATTTCCTCTTCGAATATCTCACTAGGAGACACCATGACCTTCGGGTGATGGATTTGGCTGAAAATTTACAAATGTCTTCTATTCTATGAAAAAATGAAGTTCCCAAAGTTTTAGA
>JAPYYZ010005241.1:0-13720 GCA_030522705.1 Eretmocerus eremicus
TAGATTTGAAAACTTTGCGAGTAGAACTCGAATATCTTGAAAATCATGAACATTGACAGATCATCATATGACGACATTGAATAGAGAAAATGCTGCTCACTTTACCTCGTAATCGAACACCTGTCGAACAGAAACGAGTAAAATATTCCCATCATTCGAGCAAAGTTACGAGTCTTCACATTGGGAGGAAATTAATTTCCCCTCATGGAGTTATTCATGGAACATCCACTCTTGAATCCCTGCTGTGATATCAGACAGACTTGTTCGTCGTTTATACCTTGTAGCTCGCAGCCAAATTATTTGTTCATATTCCATTATCTTACCAACCTTGGTCACTATGAGGAAAGATATGCATATTAAATATACGTCTCCTCTCAGTTTAATATTTACAAAAATCAAGCAAGTTGTTTTGCAGCCAGTTTCAACCGAAAAAATTACCGCAACGTATGTGCGCAAGAAACGTTTTCTCCACACTCTCTCGCTCGCGAATCGTAAAAATGCAGCGAAGAAAGGAAAACTTGTGTCTCGTTTTCCAGTGCAACTGCTGCCGACACCAGTATACAACAACTACGATACTGCGACAAACCTCCTTGACGTTTTATGTAACCGCCTCCCAGTTTCAGTAATGGCCCTTTCATGAAAACGGAAACTCACCACCACTTTGCTCTGCCTTTCCAGAGATTGTTTGAATTCGAACGCTATGATGATTGTTTTTTGCGTTTTACTTTAAAATCCTTCAGTCAAAATGATTTTGTCTGTACAATTTCTAAAAAAATTCTCTCTTGCTTTACTTTATTGAGAGTGATGACCGTGAAAGGATGAGACAAACTACCATCGCGTACTTTTGGTATGAAACTGCTAGCCAAAAAGTGATAGGAAAGTGGGCGTTCAAGTACAAACATTCAAACAACGCCCTGTATAATTGCACAAGTGAATATTTTATGCTGCTATTCCTTGCTCTGAATTCCGTATTACTCGGACTCCTTTCAAAAAACTGCATCATAAACTGATCGAAGTGAATAAGGTATGAAAAATGTGCAGGATTTTCAAAGTGGAGCAATTCCAATTTGGGCAGTAAAAATATTCATCTCAACTATATTCTTGACCAAAGAAACCTGGGCTCTTGATACAGAAAAGATCGTGCTGAGATCTTGGTATTTTTTGATGAGAAAAATATCGATCTGTTTTAAGTGGAAGGATCGATTTTCGGATAGAAAAAATTCGAACATGATCCCATTGGAAAGGATATGTGTTTCTGAATAACATCAAAATTCAAAAATCACAAGGGGTCGACTATATTTTTTCGAACGGAAGAATTTTGCAAAACCAATTGGGTTCGCTTATGGTTGCGGATGAATCAACTGGAAATACTTCCGTAACAACTTTTCCTTCCATCCAAAATATTATTCTGGTTCCATTGCACGTGTAAGATCACAAACTACTGCAGCAATTTACTTCCCTCAAGCGAATAACCATGTTAAACTATTCGTAATGCAGAACTTTTATATTCGGCTCAGGTCGCCTACGCAGTGGGACGCGTTACACTCGTTTCTTTTTGCGGAACTAATCCGATAAAAGCCCACGAGTTATGAAACTTTTGTTCGAGCTTTGGGTAATCTAAAAATATTCGTTCGAATTACGGCGTGCCAAAGGCCATGAAAAATCGAGCAACATCGTGCCATAGTTGAACGTGGAGTGAAGCAGCGTTGAATGGCTATTGACCAAATCGATTCCTAGATCACGAGCTTTTGACTGAAGTAGTTTGGAACTGATAATGAGCACTCGGTAAAATTTCAAAGATTGTGAAATCTTCCATTCTAAAGCGATCTCAATCTCCATGATGGATCTCTATCTCATTATTTGAATGCAAAGTGTCAATTCCATCGATTTGTTACCATTTTGAAAATGGGTAGTATGTATAACACATCTTCAGAAATATACTCGTACAAATCTGAAGTTGCTATTAGTTCTCCCTCCACACTCTCGTTTTCTGCTTCCTTTGTTCTCTTCCCTCTTTTCCATTCTTCTTCCTTTTTTCCCGTCTTCACTGACCAGGAGTCTGATACTGAGGATGTTTGATTGCGCTAGTTCGAGATAAAGTTTTCCTTCCATTGCCTCCTCCCAGTTCAACTCTCTCCCTTCCAACTGTTCGAAGTTTAAGGCCAATCCCCGGGAAAAGTTCATATTTGGTATATTCGGATCACATAGATTCATGGTAACACCCACAGAGGCAAAAAGCCCGAGACACCCATTGTCATGACTCTAGATACTTCGCGTTCAAACAATTTTTTTTCTATAGAACAAAGATTCTTCTATTGAATTTGCAGAAATTTGTGGAGTACGTTTATTTTTCCACGTCATGATTCATATTCATTTAATTTCTTACCCCTCACATACCTGAAAATGATTTTGTCCTCAATTGCTGTAGAAATAAACGAGGATGGAACCATAAGTTTAATTACTCTAGAGTAATGAACTGAACTCCTTATCTATTTTGTCATGTATTTTTCGCATAATCATAATTATAATGACTATGAACTACAATAATTGTACGTCAAGCTGTCAGTACTGGACGAGTCAAGTGCAGGTCGTTCGCCGGTATAGGTATAGTGAATGCACACAGCAGACGACGACCTAAACGAAACTGCAGAAAAGGGCTACATAACTGCTTGTACCTTTGTTTATAAGCTCTGAACCATCAACTTGTTAGTTTCTAGCCGAGTTTTATCCTCTCTTTCTCGTGTGCATGCAGTTTCACGAAGATCTGAACGTCACGAATTGAATTATGCGTGATGTCCCATAACAGACCGTGTTAATCAGCCTTCCCAAAATCGTCCATAACTTCTTTCCCAGGTTCTGAAGACTCATGAAATTCTAACTGAAATTATTTGACATTCAAATCTATCAGTGTGCCAAGTTTCGTATTTTTCTGAACGTCAATTCGACTCCCGACTCAAGGCATAAATCTACTGTAATTTAGCTATTATTTTCTAAACCCATCTTGTAGGACTCGATGGAGTATACTCATGAGGATGGTGTATGGCAACAGTTGATGAGTAATCCATTTAGGACGTGGTATGATTACTTCATCCTCCAAGTTTCCAAGGATGGCATGAAACTCTTTTTCGTCGAACATTGCAAGCAACTGCGTTTTAATGGGGAGCTGACATATGTTTGGAAAAAATAAGAAAAAGGTATATTTCGACAGTTTATGATGAATTCAATCCAATGGGAGAAAATTAGAAATTGATGCATGTGGGTGATTTTCAAAGTGGATTCAATGATTCACTGATTTGAATTCGAGTCCGACAATAGGGCGGATGCTGCTATGTGTCACATGACACAAAAGCGTTTCCATGATGTTTTTATGTCGAAACATTGATTCACAACTCTCGAATTCGTTTTGAATTGTACCTACTTTGATGTTATGAGTGATATGCATGATGTTGGTTCGAAGAATTTCACAGAAAAAATTGCTTCCTGTGCATGTGACACATATGTGCACCATCAGCCATATTGGGGCGCCAGTTCAAATCTATGAATTTTACAAACGCTTTCAAAAATATCCTATGTGCTCTTAAAATTCTAAATCTTCTCTTCCTGTGTCCAGTTTATCATGAACTCCCGTAGTATACCCAGACAAAATTATGTCAGTTCCCTATTTTGAGCTCCCTAGCATGAACTGATTGCTCCTCATTTTATTTCTTCCGAAATGGTCATTTTATCTTTAAGGCCACGTGCTTTTCACTGATGATACTAGGAGAAATTGCAACCAAAAAATATCTCGACACCAAGGAGTACGATATAATACCGACTACTGAACAAATTGATACACTCTCGCGGGGCATGACGAAATCATGCTAAGAAAAAAGTCAATTGTAACTTGAGCAAAACTTTGCAACTGGGATTTTGTACTTCAACTTCTGCGTTACCATTTCCATTGTGGTCTCGGCACTTCGCCGGGACAAAACTTCGTCATAAACTTTGAATGAATCGATTCCTCAGCTCATTCTTCTCTCTACTTCTCGTCGTCATAACAATTCGTTGAGGTGACAAAAAATTAAGGCAGTACAAAGCAAAGTTAACAAGGCCCGAGCCAAAAACAAAATTTTTCATCAGAACTCCGAGTTCTTGTCGGCGCACAGGGCGTACATCTGGAATTCTCATAAAAATACCACACCGCAGACACAGAATAGACGATGAAGCTGAAATTACTCACTTTTGGGATCTCTGATCTTGTTCCATTCTGATTTCAGTATTTAACATGCATTCTTACACGATTGGGGTATATGTTGACTATCTATTTTGGAGTTGTCAAAGTATTTAGAATATCTCACTACGGGTTCTCACGAGGGAGGTCATTCACCTACAGTGGAGTCTGTGTATTTGGATACCGAAGTTCCATCAAGAATGTCTGATACCTTTAGTATCTCATTTACTCGGATAACGGGTTACATGGATACACAACACGACAACTTTTATTTCAAACATAAAGTACACAGATCATGTAGGAGTACAGCGTGCATTTAACTTCATTTTATTT
This sequence comes from Eretmocerus eremicus, assembly GCA_030522705.1. Classification (NCBI taxonomy): domain Eukaryota; kingdom Metazoa; phylum Arthropoda; class Insecta; order Hymenoptera; family Aphelinidae; genus Eretmocerus; species Eretmocerus eremicus. Next base: position 4,544 of record JAPYYZ010005241.1, read on the forward strand.
GTTTCAGATCGTGTATCATAAAATCTAATATCCTGATTGACTTGATTACCATGTTTCCTTCGTAGTGAGGCAGGTCTATAAATATTTTCTTTGCGAAACCTGGCTTACTTTTGGGACGGGCTTATATTTGGGACATGGCTTACATATGACTGTCTATATGACCGAAAATACTATCAGTTCAGTATGAAAGTTTCAATTCTGTCTGTATCGATACTCTATCATTATCATTAAAATGAGCGTAGGAGACTTTTTCGTAGCTTCATCCAAATCCGTGATTTGGAGGTCATCCATCATGCTGGCAAGTTCCACCTCTCCTTGAGCTATTCTTAGTCTTTTTTATGGTTGAAAAGATGTAAGACTTTCCCATTATCCAATTCAGACGGTCCGTCTGATCAAATTTGATTACAGAACGCGTCGTAGCCACGGAAAACTCTCTGGCCAACAAAAAACCACGAGTCGAAGCCTCAAGCTCCTCTCATCGATCTAACGTCTCTCCACCTCGTTGCACAGCCCCGTGCCAAGGTTCGACCACTGCGACCTCCAATCATGAACTCAGCATTGCAAATCGGCGCGAAAATATCCGCGCAAAATCCCTCGGCAGCATCCGATCAAGCCCAAGAAGACAATCCAATCGCGATAGTGTGCGCAGCTTTCTCTAAAACCAGACTCTCTACTCCACGACTTACGGCACACACGTATATGCAGCTTTCGCAAGACCATCTCCGGCACCGTGACGTATCATCCAGCGCAAAGAGATCGTACTTCGTCGCGGTACAAGCGTACTATATACTAGATTCGCCGCAGCTGTATACAGCGGCGATACACTAACTCGCGTCGTAATCGACGTAACGCGATATCGTGCGAGTATCGTAAATCCGCTGCGAGGGGGTCGCCGCATCAAGGCGTCGCAAAGCTCGCGAGAGCTTGCGAAGGAGGGAAAGAGAGAGAGAGAGAGAGAGAGAGAGAGAGAGAGAGGGAGGGAGAGCTTGCGAGGCGGCTCGCGGCCAAGTCGTTCATTTAAAGGCTCTCCGAGGAAATGGCGAGCTCCTGTCGAGATAAAGATTCGACTTGGCCCCTGCGAGGCACCGCAAAAAGAACGACAGAGAACCTAGCTTACCGACCGAGCAGCGCCGTCCCCCTTAAGGGTGACGATCCGTAAGCTCGATGGGGGCGGAGGGTGCAACGCACTCCTCAACCTCTCTCTGTCTCTCTGTGTCTCTCGGTGTTCGTTGGACTCTGCATAGCTCGGCCGAGACAAACTGGGCAAGCTCGATCTGTAATAATTGAAGGCAAATTGAGCGGGTGGGGCGTAAATTTTGCCCCTCTTCATGATTTAGTCGCGACACACGCGCGCCCCATTAAGGTTGTTCTTTCGCGCTTTGAGACTCAAGTAAAGAGCAGTTCGTGCTTTACGAGGGTGATCAAATTCGGCGATCTACGGCGGGGTAGCGCCGGAAACGCGGACGCGCAACACTTTGGCTTTTTACCGTCATTAGAAGCTTAGACTACTCTGTATCTCTTCTTTGGTGGGGTTTCTGTGCGGGTTTTTGGTAATCAAGAGCCTGCAATCGCTGATAAAGATAGGTTCGAAGTTGAGATTTGAATGATCTATATCTGTTTACAACACTGAAAATCTCCCCATCAACACTTAGCCAGTCTTGCAGAATAGAACGCTCAGATTTTCGTGATCCTATGGAAATAAATCCTGCTCAAGCTGGAAGGTTCATTGATTGTCACAATTGCTCTGTCGAGTCTTCACAAAATAATGATTCATTTGAAATTGTAAATTTTCAGAGGAATGGTTCTTGTTGTCCTTGACGATGATTCGATTGCAGGACGATCAGTGGATATACATTTGAATTATAACATACGTTCAGTTGAATTGAATAGTTCAGTCCCACATGGGAATCGATCGACTGAACATCTGTCGATCGAGATATATTCCATTTATAGATTCCCAGGACTGGTGAATCGAAGACACAACAACGGTCAATGGGTATAATTGGGAAGCTGGTCTGAATTTCGATATGCAGTATTCTATGTTCAACATAAACCCATATAACACGAACTTTCTGTTTTGCACGAACAAAGTTTCGGTCCCGAACTACAATGTTCGCCAAAGGGAGCGGCTCAGGGAAGGCAGACCGCAGGCGCTGGCACAAGTGACGGTGGCCTAGCGAGAAGTGCCGCAAAAAGGGGAGAAATGTCTGATTTTGAGGTTGGAAAGGTGAAAAGTATAGTGCGCAACGTGAGAGGTTAAGTTGCTGCTTGGGCCCTCGGGCGGTGCATGGCCTTCTCGCTACGCTTGAACGCCAACGCGCCCTCGTGCGCGATCGGCAACTATTCCCCAGTTGTTACACAATGTACCATTTAAACGTTGAGAGAGCTGTGAAAACAACCTAAATAAAACAACCTGAATATTGCAGTAATGCATTAACTTTTGCATCTTTCAAAAGTATGTTTCTTGTGATCAATACTCCATCCTATTAGCGACTTGATTGAATCTTTCCAAAATAATTAGCACTCCACTTCCCAGATTTGAATTTAGAACACTTAATAACAAGAAATGCTGAGATATTGGATATAACGAAGACTCTGTGTTGAGTTTCATTTACACACTCCGCATTCTTATTATAGGTGGATCACAGTGGTTGAAGTGTAGTAGTTAACAATTCTGATGGTGACCTGAATGAAGCGTTGAAGATTTCAAATTCTTATAAGTATACCCACGTGCCTAGGAGATTTAGAATTAGAATTTGGTCATGCAAATTCCACTTCGTCTTAGCATACATGTTTTTGAAAGCACCATGGTGTCCGCTAGGATTGATTAGAAAAGTCATTGGAATGTGAATTATTCTCAGTGTGTCAAATTTAAATTCTTCTATTCTTTGTCTACGACTCTGTCTCTGTCTACATTGCAAATCCTCTTTGAGTCAAGATTTTGGATGAAAAATTTGATCATACATCCTGTATGATGAAATGATTACGGATCAAAAAAATTCATGTCAGAGTTTAATATTGCAATTCTTGGTCAGAAAGTTTATGAATCGTCGAAAAGGTTCCCAACACGAGAGTAAATTGTCCACGAAGATAAAAAATGTTGACCCTCGTCTAATTCATTCAGCATTTGTGACGTGTGAAAAATGGAACCGAAACCTCTTTATTGATGAACTGATGGTGCTCGGTTTTATTTACTATAATATAGACTGCTCGAACTAGATGATTCCAGCTCGTGCTTCATTCAAAGCTGGGTAGATTTGGAAACGTGTTTGAAGGATCTCATTTGGCAATGGTTTACCCTATCGACATGCTTTTGTCATGTCTGTTAGGAGACCTATGGTTGGCGAAAGATCAAATTCTCAGTAGGAGAAATCCATGCTTTTTTCTCAACGTGTATAGCTGTTTTGACAACGTGAACAAAATATTCCAAGAAATGAATACCGTTCAATCGATAAAAAAATTTCAAAAACCAATTAGAGAGGCTAAACGTGGGTGCGTGAACCGATCCGTGTTTCAAGTAGAAAACCTGTACGTTAAGTATAGAGCAGACTACTTTATAGGCATATTCCTGCCGCAAAAAACTCTCATTCTTGCAGTGGAAAGTTGTGACCAGACAGTTTGACGCACTATGTCCAGCACTTTAGTTGAGCGAAGTATTTGATCGGAATTATTATCAACAAACAAAATCATGATAATCCGATTCCGCTTGAAGAAACCAGCTTTAATATCCTCGAACCACCATTCAAAATGGTTATCATTGTGTCACAAAACATAAGCGATTCCCCCCACCGGATCCACAACAATGAGCATATGCGTCACAGTAAGCTTAGCGAGTATTCGATCGCCGAAAGAATCTCGTATACCGGCGTGACCCAATTAAAGCGCATCGCACAAGTGGCATACTCATTCTTCCAAGCTCAGCTGATTGCCCCGAGAACAATCCAAGCGATCAGCGCAGAGTAATGCTCTCTCGCTCGTACACCATTTCCACTATCCTCTTCGCCGCTTGCCCATATACATCGTCTCTGTGACCGCCGCACGCAGATAGCGAGCTCGGGCGAATCGATTCACCAATTTGGAGCAATGAAGTCGCATGCATCAGTTGGAATATATTCCCCAGCGGATGAGAGATTACGTGGATGAAAAGCGCGGCTGGTACGTATATCTGCTCTCGCATATATATTGCAAGCTCGAGCTTGCGCGAGGGCGCGCCAAAATAAAAGAGCGGCGAAATCGAGTCGAAGTAATAATGCGAATGATTCACCGGGGGCTGCATGTAGCCGGCGAGAGGAGTACATCATCGCGCGAGTATAATTGATCACCCGATCACGCGAGGCGAATATCGGGCGCCCGCGCGTCCCTTTGAAATTCCTCCAAAAACTCCCGAGCGATGTGTATACCTATATGTAGGTGTAGCGCGCCGCGTGGCTCGCAGCGAGGGCGCCGCTCATTTCCTTCGAGCGGAAGCCGATTGAACATTTTGGCAATCGCGCCCTGCAGATCTGAAATTCCCAAATAGGTCTGGGCCATTCGTGCATACATACATAGGTGTCGTGAGATTTTTTCCCGAGCTTGCAAGCTCCCGCCACCACCCGATATCGTCCGCTTCTTTATCTTGAGGCCGCGCGTCACGAAACCTTGACCTGTCACTCGCCCCAACACGTGCATCGTGTTACGACACACTCTCTTACTTCCAAAATTCTCCGTCCCAAGAAATTCACAAGCCGCAAAATTCGTCCGACGCACTTTAACCATTCAAACCCGAGCTTTACGAGCTTCGGCGAAAAATTCAAATGAGCACCGAGTGCCTCCGTTACGCATCGCTCATACGTATTTACTCACGCAAGTACACCCGCGGATACAAATATCGCGATTTTACGTTGCGAGCCGTATAACCCCGTGACCGACATATCGGAGTTGGGGGGAAAGCTCGCAAAAAATTCCGGCGCCTCGTCGCTCGCGCTCGCCTATAAACGCCACCGTCTCCCCCGGTATGCCCTTCTGGAGAGCTCGGTGGCCATTGCGCGCGTGCATAAACTCGGGTATTTTAGGTACCACGCGCGGAAGGACCCGCACAAGAGCTCGGTATGGATGACTTCCGGCGATCCGCTATGCAGTAGCACCAGAGCAGTGAGTTAGGGAGGATAGGTAAGCTCCGAGGAACGTGTATAGAAGTGAGCGCCTTATTTCATCCTCGATCCAGTTTAATACAAAATATGGAGCGAGGGGGGAGCTTTGGACGATAGCAATGGAAGAAGCGTGACGGATGGATCCAGTGGATCAGGAAGTTTGCGGAAATTTCAGTGATTTGATTCTTGTTTCGTTTAGTCGTGGTCTTGAAGCCGAATAATTACAGTGTGATTGCCGACATCTTGTTGTCGCACATCGCCAAACATGCACTGAGGATTTCCCGAATGGTTCCGATTTTTCAATGGTGACCTAAGCTACTTTTTATGTATCTAAACACGTTCATGTTAGAAGTTGTGAGGGGACAAATTCCCTCAAACTCCTCGCAATCGAGGAAGTATTGCACTTTTTGGATTTCTCTAATAATAAGTTTGCTTGGTAGTTGGACATGCAGGGGTAATGGAATCGATGTGCTCAGGGGTAATGGAATCGATGTGCTCTCCATTGCGGAAAGTTAGATCCGCGATGTTGAAAGTTATAACTGCCCAAACTTGTTCTAGTCGATGCTGTACTATTGGAAAGTTCGTTTGCTGTGGATTATTTCAAGAATCACTCTAATTACTTATGAAAGCTCCAACCTTTCTGGAACTCTTAAGGAGTAATAAGAACTCATTATGGTTAATGTGACAATTAATATCGAATGTACACTTATTCGTTCTATTTTCCGTCAATTCCAACGAAAGGTAATACTCATTATGGTACCAATATTTTATGGGTTAGTGAGAGTAAACATTTTCCATAATATATACTGATTCAAATTTGTAATTTTCTCATACTGCATCCTTAAACAAGATTTAATGAATATTCTACGTATGAGGAAGTCAAAAATCTTCATTGAGAGTTAGGAACACTTGAGAGTTTGCTTGCTATCGAAGTTTGACTCTAAACTAATAGGTATCTACAGATAAGAGAAAGATAGACATAATCTTGATCATCACTCTGGAACTCTCTTCATACATCCATGGAGTCCTAAGCCATGAAAACTTACTGCTGAATTGGGAAATGAGTGATTACCCTAAGATGTCGAGTTAGCAAAGAAAGTATCAACATTTTGATCTAGAAACCGAGCCAACGCGGGAATTCGATTCATAGTATGGCTAGTTATATGTTCTAATCACATTCAGAACCACGAATTTGCTTCCCACCTTAATAAATACGCAAACTTCGGAATCAAGATCTCTAGGTCAACCATGAACCTTGAACGAATAATTCAGGAACAAACAATACTTGCAAACACCTATAATGCCAAGGGTTGAACACCTGCTTAGTGCCCCATATAAAAACCAATTTCGATAAAGTTGATTTACTTTTTAACCTTGTTCAAACATAGGAAATGACTTGACTAATATGTCAGCCGACTACCTTTTTGTGTGACTATGTTCTACTCACAGGTGATTCTTCGAATCCATCTCCCCCCTAAAGATTCGACACAATCAAGGAGTTTTTTAGGTGGTAGTAGACTACTTTATAGAGCTTAACTTATTTTTAGTTCTGTACTTACAGCACAAGAGCTCATGCTACAGTGGTGGACTTTTTGACGTTTGTCGAATTTGAATGGGAAGTATGGGAATGGGTCACATTCCAAAGCGGATGCGTACCAGAGGATATGAGAATAAGCAGTGTACTCGATGAATCATGGGAGCAGCTGTAATCACACAACTATCTAATGAGCATCGAATCAAATACATCGATACATATAGATTTCGATTGTTCATTATTGATAAAATATTCAATCAATTTCCGAGCCACCCACTTATCCTTGTTATCTCTCAAAGCTATCTCCGTCGCGTCACTTATTGCTTGTATCTCCCCTAATTCAATAACAGAGCAGACGTATGATTATTGGAGCTATTAGCCAATGTAAATTCCTCACTCCCGTCTTGGAGATTATGGTAACGTACAATCGGTACGTGTAAAGCCAGATAGATCGCAAGATGAATGAGTATACTTGGTTATGCCGCTCATATCGCTTCGGGTGTGCATTGAAAAGGTCAATTGCCCCTGGCGCTGTCAACTTGTGTAAACTTGAATCGATACACGTCAAAGTGGAGCATCGAAAGCATGCGTTTCATTCAATTCCGAGTCAATACTGCCATCATCGGATACGAGAGTTTATACCACATCTATTCCCACAACAGTCTGAAGTCCAAGAGCAGCGCTATCGGAGTCAAGGAATCTACGTATATTTACCACGCCAACTGCGCGAGACAGAATCTTACGTGGCGAAACACATACGATCGGCATCACCTTTAGCCGTCTTGCACTGGAACTGCGCAGATATTTTAACATTATTGTCTTAGAGGTGCTACACTGAATTGGATTTAAGGACATACTTTGAAAAGGCGTAATATTGAAATTTGGCTTTCACCACTGAACACTGCATGTCTGACTAGCTGATCAGTACCAGGTATCTGCTATTTGAGCTTTTTCTCATCACCTGCGAAAGTCATGAACATCGATTTCGGTTATGAGCGGATGGTGTGGCTAAAGCTCTTGGTAGTTTGCGCTGTTTCTAACATTTACCTGTGTCTCTATTCTGCTCTTCAATGCCCTCCCTCAATCACCTATTCACGCGAGAAGGGTTTTATGTCTTCTTTCATGAAAAGTCCCCGAAGTAAAATCAAAGCACCAACTAGAGGTCAGTTTTTGAAATGCACGTGAAAAGTTATGCTTCATTATCCACCAAAATTCAAATGTCATGCAATGCTCGTTTCTAATTTATGTTCTTTTCAGATGCTTGCAAAGATTTTTGACTTTTCTGTCAAGAACAGAACTCGTAGGTACGATACCAAAAAGAAGTTACAGGAACTTTGGGACAGCTTTCCAGTGAACTTTCACAAAAAAATTCCACGTGGGCTTCGTAGAGTGGACTCTACAAACTATAATTAACCCTTTCAGCATGGATGTCCTCATATGAGAATTCACAGGGTAACAATAAATTCATTATAACTTTCAAGCGGCAAAGCAGGAAAATTTGGGAAAATTCAGGGAAATACTTGAGGTTAGAAGGTTCAAAACGCCACAGAAATCATTTCGAGATCTGGTTTTACAGTTTTGTTAGAGGCAAAAAATGTAAAATTAGGATATTAAAAAATTTCACCTTTTTTTCACCCAGTTTCAGTCCAAATGGCATCTTCCGATTGAGAAAAAAATTTCTCCATGAGCGGAAATAATTGTGTCCTGAAAGACTTAATAAAAACCGCCAATTATGTTATATTTTGAATCTAACAAGTTCCTCTGGGAATATACGTGAAATCGTTAGCGGATTTCATTGGAAAAGTTCCATGGCAATTGCCAAAAATGCCACGGTGGATTCCACCTCATGATATTCATGTGGAGCTCTATGTAAATATGGGGTGGTTATTAACCAGCTTCCTTCGCGGTTCTAATAACACGTTCGTAGAATCTCTTTTCGAGAAGTCCATAGTGGACTTTAACGGTAGATTTTCATGTGGATTCTCGAACAGTGTACCCATAAAATGTTTCTTTCCGCATGTTAGGTTCTTGAGGGGTTCATCGATTTATCCCTAGACAATTTAATGGCGAGAAATGGAAAATCTGCTAGTTTCCCCGATGCTTCCTTGAGTATGATTCGAGGGATTTTTTTTGAACTTTGATCTCAAGGAATCAATCTCGTAGCCTCTTGAAACCGTGTGAATTTCGATGAAAAATAATGGAACCTTGGACGTGGGATTCTTTTTGGATTCCAAGAACTCCCGGTATGAAATCCGAGAATGATACGAGCAAATCCCTGCCTGAATTCAGGAGAAGATCTATATTATATGATTTTCCAGTAAAATTTTTAAAACCATGTAATATTGTTCCATTTCTGTATGCTTTCGAATATAAAATCAAAAATACTCCGATATTCCAAAACTATGCTTCACTGGTATAAAATTCCACATCTCGGTCTCAGGAGTCCACGTGACATTTTTGGAATTTTCTTGAGTGATTCCATGTGGAATTTCCACGGGGATTTCCACGTGGAAT
>JAPYYZ010005242.1:0-20205 GCA_030522705.1 Eretmocerus eremicus
TTTATTTTGATTTAATTGAAGTTTGATTTCATATTCATATGTATTCTCCTCAGTGGAGTAGCCATCTAGTATCTTAAGTACGATTATGTAAGGACTTGACGTCCGTCGATTTTTAATAAATAAATAAATAAATAAATGAAGATGGCAAGGCTTGTGGATTGATCGAGCAGCAGTTACTGCGCTGCTCGACCAATTCTCATGCTTACCATCTTAATTTTTCAACGAATTCGTCTCGAGCACAAGAACATAACATTATGCGACACCTCAATAGGCTCCTTTCGGTACCAAAAGATGAAATCGAGGACCAGATAGTTTATGACCCAATATATGGTTTTTGAGATATAGCCCAGAATGTTATGATTGCCCCTATAGGCCCTTGTGAAGATTTTTTTTTTTATTTTTTTATTTAAAAGAATAGACGGGCTATTTTGCCCTTTTACATAGTTTACAGTAGACATAGTTTACAATAGTTTAGAAAGATGTGATATACTTTCTGATATGCTACTGTTCTGATCTACACCTGACATTCCCAACTGGGTTTGGGTGGCGCAAAATGGACCGGAGCCGGGCAATCGTCACACTCCGGTCCATCTTGCCTTACCCCGATTCATTTTACTCCACACGATTTATTTTGTCCCACACCGATCCATTTTACTCCACACGAACACTATTCTATACCTCATTCAATTCATTTTATGGTATTCCGCGGTTCAAAGAGTAGAATTCGAGAAGATCGAGTGGCATCAGAGATTTTTAATTTATTCAGAAATGATGAAGGGCGATAACATTTTTTCGAAAATTGCATTTGATTAAGGAGATCAACAGGAGTTTGAAATAATTTTTTGAGGGAGATTTGGAAGGTGTTATAGAGAAATGTGACGTTATTCTAATGAATTTTTCATTTATGAGATGCTACTCGCCTTTGAAAATTTGTAACCAAAACAGTAATGAATGTTGAGGTATGAGATTTAAGTGGCCTGTTGGGACAGTGGTCCTAAAAAAGTGTACAAAATTTGGGAGGCCAAGAATGCATGGTGCAGGAGTTATCTCTGAACAACACACATGCGCGCGCACGTACAGTGATTTTTTACGAGAAATGTCAAACTGAGCTATCCGAAATGATGATTTCGAGATGAGCTATTTAGCCCCAATTCGGTGGCTTATCAATTATCCAAATCCATGAAATTTTTTTCAGCTCACACTCGACGCTGATCGTCTCCAAATCAAATATCAAATCGAGAGCTGGCGCATGCGCGTGAGTCTACGTTCCGTAAGTTCCGCGAACATCAGCTGATACGCCACCAGCATAATAAATGTGGTGCAACTGACAACACGTATATCGTGTGTGTCATCGTGTTCTCGCAGATATTGTTGCTCAGTCTCATCTAACAAAACGGAGTGGGTACACCCACGTACTACATTCGTCACGAAGCGCAGGAATCCTACCGCGTCGTAGTCTCGCGTTTTCCGTGTGACTTACCGCTCGTCCGTTCATCGCATCAAGAGCTCCAGCAGTAGCGTCAGCAAACATGTCCCTCAACACGGCGCACGCCAACGGTGGCGTCCTTATACACGCAGGCGAATGGTAAGTACAATCCCAAGGCTCTCGAATTGTCCAGAACTTGGTCGCCGACGATATCGCTTATCTACCTACTTGTGTACCACTGTACTAGCGCCCACAGAAATTACATCATGAGGCGCAACTGCGACAGATTTTTTGACTCTTGCGACTCGAGCGATGCAAATAATCCTTGCGGATACGAGGAAAACGCAAACATGTTGGAAGAGTATTGAATCACGGGTCCAAGCATTACTTTCCCATGTTGTATGTACCGTCTGTCAAACGCAGTTGTCTTGTCACATGAGTCATCGATCCGGTTGAGCGTCATATGCAAACATATTTACCAATCTGTGCGGCTTATTATCTCTTCTGTTCCCTCTCGTTCGACAGATTTTCAATGTCTTTCTACTACTGTGCAAATGTAGCTTCTTGGTTACAACAAGATGTGCAGGAATCTGTGTTATCTGTGGCAGTTGGTTGGGAAAGAATACAAATGAAATGGTCACTCACTCGCGTCAGCCAAATTGAATCTTATTGACTCTGCTTACAGCATACTGCTCTTCAGTGACAATGTTACCATGGAGTTTCATGGTCAGGAGCAGCCTGAGTTTCTTGGCACGAAGAAGGGCAGGCTTTATCTCACCACACATAGGATGATATTCAATGCCAAGGATCAGCGAGAGAAGATGCAGTCGTTCAGCTTCCCATTTGTTACGCTGGGAGAAGTGGAGGTCGAACAGCCTATGTTTGGAGCAAATTACATCAAGGGCAAATGCAGAGCGCAGCCCAATGGCAACTGGGTTGGCGAATGCAAGTTCAAGCTTCACTTTAAGAGCGGAGGAGCTATCGAGTATGGATCGGCCATGCTAAGAGCTGCTCAACTAGGTAGGATTGCAATTCTGATAGAATTACTATCTAGTAGATCTCAGTCTAGTCATTTGTTTGTTATTAATTAATTAATTTATTTAAAACAATACATGGGCTTAGGGCCCTTTACAAGGAATATACATAATAAAAGCATGAGGCTTATCTTCAGCTATATACAGTAAGAGAATTTTCAAACTAATAACAAAATTGTAGGAAAAACCAAGATATATTCTTTATGCAGCCTAATAAGTGTATAAACAACAAACATGATTACTTGTAGTAATTGAATAACATAATCATGGCGACATGTTTGAATGATTGATACATACCAATACTTCTCACCTCTCTGGTGATATTATTTCATGCAGTCTCAATACTACAGAATTAAAGTACTAGTTACTACTCAAGTTCTCAATTTTAGTAGTAACTAAACTCTATTATGCAGTATGTTCTGTAGATGACATTCAACATTGTGGATTTTTCTTTTTACAGCTCAAAGAAATGGTCCCGACTTTGATTGTCCACCACCTTACCAGCCTCCTTCAACAGACTGGTATGCAGCCCCACCACCAGCTTATCAAGCTGCACCAAATGGATATTATGGATGGATGCCACCAACCAACGCTTTTCCAGAACAACCACCAGGTTACTATTACTTTATTCTGGCCTGATTATTTCAAAAGATGTGTGTGATGTACGACCTATTCTCAAAATATGATATGTTACATTGCATGTTTAGAAAACTTTTTTCTGTGGAGATTCAATACAACAAGTGTTATAACAAATGATTTCCAATTCTGGTCTGAATTAAACATCTGTTTTTATAGAATGAGAAATATTGTGATATTTTTGTGTATTAACTTGATGACTTAGGCACTCAGTATAAGAGTGGCATAGTGTGGATCATCAAACTGTAGATTTTTTATCCATTTTGACCATTCTAGTTTTATGGTTTGGATAGAATCATGTTACAAGTCCAGGTAAGCATCATCTCAATTAAAATGTTTTGTGAATAACCAAAACTTGGTATCTCAGATTCATTATCATGCCAGGTAGAAACTGACCGCTTGGAAATCATTTTCACGGTGCTCGTGTCAAAACTCACGCACACTCGCACTTTGGATGCAGATAAACGCATTTATGACTGAATTTTTTTGAAAATTGTTTCATCAACTAATATTTCCATGAATCGACCAGTCATGACACCCCATCAAATTCCACAGCAAACAGCGTCTTCATGACAGACATGCCACCGCCATACCCAGGCTTAAACGCAGCTTACCAAGGCTATTCTAACGGCGGACCACCACCACAGCCAGGTGCATGGGGTCAGGCACCCCAGCAAAATCCACAGCAGAATGGAGCCCCTGCATGGGCCAATCCAAATTACAATGGTCAGCCAATGTCCCAAGCAGGTGTGTACCCCAATTATGGCCAGCCCGCGCAACAAAAGTATCCTCAACAAAATCCTCCATCGTACGCCGCGTACGGTCAGGGATATGGTGCACCACAAACTCCTTATCCTCCTCCACAACAGGCACCCTATCCTACTCAACAGCAAGGTCCCTACCCACCTCCATATGGCCAGTCTCAAGCATCACCCTATGGACAACCTCAAGCATCACCTTATGGACAGCCAGGGTATTCTGGCTTGTACCCAAATCCTTACCAATAATAGTTGGCCGAGATAGTTGGATATTTTAAACTTTATTCCTTGGGTCGATTTTTGATCTATCTGAAGAAATTTTTACTCAATGCCACTATAGCCTTAAAAAATGCAGACTTTAAACTATTTTCAATGTTTCCTTATAAAACTCCCGAACTGTTGTAAGACTTGATTTTTATTTAGTGTCACCCTTGCATTTTATATCTTAATAGTATTGAAACCTTTTCCTTTACCACTCATTAGAATCATATTTGACATTAGTCAGCGTATCGTAGCGTCTTAGGCGTTTTTTTCCTCATCCTATGGCTACTTCGTTGGTGGATTATATTTTTGTTGAGTATTGAATGGAATTAATTTTAGAATGTTTTGTTGGTGGCTTACGTATTCAAAGTCTAAATTTTCGTTCTGCAGAGAGAGAGCAATCTCTTGGATTTTGATGTACATTCCTTTATCCTTGAGTTGAAAATTCCTAGAGGGAAACTACTTGCGGAAGGTTTGATTTGTCAACTTGTTTTCTCTAAAATCCAATAATTCTTGCATAAGCTTAGACCCCTATTTGAACATGCTTAGAATGACAAAGATAATCCAGTTTTTTCTTTGAAAAATATTCAAAATTAAGCTGATTGGAGCCAGATGGAGTTGCTTGACTCATTTTTCGCGGACCACCATCCAGTCAAAACGGTTCATCTGAAAAATATGAAAAATATTAGGCGGACAAGAGATGGGCATGCAGTGTATTCATAGTCAGACAGTCTATATTCGGTGAACATCTTTTTTTGGAAATTATAGCGTATTTAAAAAAAAAAACACTGGTTTTGAATTTTTGAAAAGAATACACTATGAACGAATCCGATCGTTCAAGTTCACAAGATATGATTAGAGAATGAGCATACAAAATTTCGAGCCGATCACTCAGAGTATCTTGAAGATATCGTGATCACTGCGAACCATTTTCTGAAAAAAAAGGCTTTTGCTTGCGCAAGTTAAGAGGGCTGTGTCATTTGAAACTACCACGTTCTCAAACTGGCTATAACTCCGTCAATTTCGATCAGATCCCCATGAAAATTTACTAAAATGTTTTCAAGGCGCTAATTTTTGAGAATTAATTTGAAAAAAAAAACGATTCTTCTGATCATTGAAGAAGGTAGTTTCTCCCTTCAGAGGATTTCTGATACTGTCGTCGACTTTTCAAATTTCTTCATGAATCATAGGACTCCGACACCCTCTTGGAACCTTGAATGTATCGCATGGCTGTGTATCCGCGCAAATCGATCATTTGTTTTTGATTATATAGACTGTCGATCGTGATCCAAAAAATCCAGTACCCCATCCCGCAGCCAGTCTCACCCCTTGCCCCGACTCAATTTTACCCGCCCAAACGTCGGCACTGATATAATAACGCAAAAGTACAAGAGACACATCAGAATACTCTTGATCGTGCTTTTTGTATAAACTCTGATGGCGCTCGGCTCCATGCAATATTTAAAAAATGTTCATGATGCATTATATATCCTTATAAACTTTAAAATGTACGCTATAATAATGTTGCGCTCTGCGAGTACGTATATAGTAAAAACGAGTACTCCAACGTTCAACGTCGACGGGCATATATCGCGCATCGACTCCAGTCCTGATTGTTGCGATATTTATATTTTGAGAATTTCTATGAGAGAAGAAGAAGAGAAAAAGAATGGAGAGCTCGCGAGACGAGCGGCGAGATGTATTAAACACTGTCTCACACTCACCTGCTGCTGTTCTTCTTTCACATGTCCAAGCATCATCACACCCATAAAAAGGCTTCGCGATTTATTTCGCGAGCGCAACGAGTGTCTCAAACACGTATACAATTATATACGCCATATACGTTCGTGCATTTAAAATTGCGCCACGCGCGATCGGCAAAAGCCACGAGACGCCGCTTATTACGCGTTGTAGAGGCAGGTGCTCGCCCGCGACGCTCAAATGTTTTGAATAATATTATGTAAGGATAAGAGGCGGCCGATCCATCGGAGGGGGCATACGCATTGCGCAATGATTGTTCGCCGAGACTGGCTGCTGCTGCCTCCTGCGGCATTATACCAGTGGGCCCGACGACCTCAGGCCTCTCTGCGCGGCTTTGCTTTCACTGCGTGTGTTTTATTCGACGCGAGAACGGTCTGGCCGAGCCGCGATCGGCATTATCTCACCAGTCTTCTCGCGAGTTCGCGACTCCTGGTGCGCGTCCAAAGTGAATCCGGCCGCGGGCTCGTTTTTCGGCCGTACAATACCATGCGAGCCACGAGTTGGAGTGTTGAAAACGTAATTGCACGATCTTAGATATATACGTATGTATATCGACATGCCGACCAAGAGCAGCTACATCAGCCCGACCATCAAAGTGGCCCCCTGTGCGTGATAAAGATAAACGTGGTATATGTTATATCGTGGTGTATACATGAACTGGATGGGTTATCAGGTGCTCGACGCGCTGACCGATTTTAGATGTGAATCGGTTGCGCGATCGCTCGCAGACTCGGCGACTGGACTGTATAGTCGATCTTGTGCCGCTTATTTGCTCTCGATGAAGTACCTCGACGCGTGTATGAGTCCTTACCTTCGCTGCTGATATGCATACTGTGACTCTTTCAATTAGATTGTTCTCAACGCTTGCTTTTTGGTAACATCAAGTGAGATCGATAGCCTTTCTTGTAGCATTCGCAGTTCATCTTGTTTTTACCTGAGATCTGCGTTGCATTTATTGCTAAACAGAAGTTATCTTCGAGAAACTGTAGAGTCCATTTCTTATTTTTTCTTCGGTTCGGACGAGATTTTTTAATTTCGACCCGCCTGAGTGTTTCCACAACAGACTGACCGTTCGACAAGTTTATAAACTTCCAGCGACTTCGAGCCTCTCATTTCCGCGTTCATTGCGGCGCTACCTTACATTTTGAAGATCTTTGATCGGCGTATAACGATCCCAGCGTCCTTGCCACAATCGGCCTTGACAAAATTAATGAATTACATGGCCGTGCACGATCGCGGCGTCGTATACATTTTCTGGGTGTAGATGCCGATCGAAACTCGTTACTTTTTTAATATCGCACCTCTGAAGAATCTCATCTTCGGGTCGTGAAGAAAAACGACGTCTCTCGACAAAATATCTCCTTCGAGTGCGGTACGCGACGCTGGGTGGAAAAAAATCTTGTTTCGTTTTGCTTGTTAGGCGAGGATATCAAGGCCACTCACATTCCGCGAACATTCTCCTTGCGCAAATGCAGCTACGTGATTTCTGGTGTTGATTTTTATCAAAAAGTCGTCAGAATCTATAAAAAGTTCTTAGTCTTGCTCGAAATTCGTTTCAATTAAAGATGTTCGTTTCAATCAAAGGTGGTTGTTTCAGTCATGTAGGAAAGAACGTTTTGAGGAGTATCACGAAATACATATTCTAGTCTCAAAATGTTTCTGATGCCGATTTGAGGAAAAACAACTGTCGAGCTTTTAGAATTTTGTACGTAGAAAAATGAATAATATTCTCATCTTCCACTCTGCATATATAATAGACGACACGACATCTAAAAAATTGCACATTTGTAAAGAATGCCAGGGCCAATTTCGGATACCGACATTGTCGATTTTTCAAACGTTTGTATGAATCTTAGAGATACCACGAGTACAGAAAGTAGTGCCTATTCTATAAAACCCAGACCCGTTACTCTCCGAATTATTGATATCTAGAAAATTCACGAAAGAATTTGACGACTCGATAACGTCGATAGTGTAAGAATGGAAAAGGCTTAGGACTCCGACATATTCTCGATCAATATCCATGCGCATTGAGTTTTTGTAGAAAATACCTTTTCAATGATGAGTTCACTAAAAACATCTAGAAAAATATTTGCATGGAGTTTCATGCAAAATGGATCACATCATTTTAACTATCCAGAATCTCCAAAATTGAGAATGGAGCAATTCATCCATCTCACACATCCTGTATCTTTAATTTGAGTGGAAAGCTAACCATTCTAGATTCCTAAAAATTTGCTTGTACCCACTTGGGTTGATTCGGCGATTATCTTCGGTAGCCCAGAATATCCATCTGTTGCACGTGTGTGTGTTTTCAATGTTCAACTATCGTACATGATATTTATTTTTCAATTTTCATATTCACCATTGAGAATAATATCATATTTAACGGTTTCCAATATAGATGCAAAGGCCGCAGAAGCTGCGCAAAGTGCGTATTATGATCCCAACAGGCCGCAGTGTGCGTATGTTCCACCGCCGGCGTACTACGTAAGTTGAAATCTTTCAAAGTAACTAGCGACTTAGATTGCAGCCAAGCGATTGACAAAGAGCTCTAAAGAATCTTTTAATCGTGCTCTTAGGAAAGCCCGCCGAGTTTTCAGCAAGCAACAGAAAAAAAAGACCAATGAAGGCTACAGATGCTTGAGGCAAGACTTCATTTTTCCTCTTCTTGCGGAGCTCATGTCAACCATTATTGAGATACGTGGAAAGAAGGATTATTGATGTTGTCTCACGTTTGAATTTTTCATCAGTTCTGATCCAATTATTTCGGCGTCATTCCACCACTTTTCAAAATCCCATTAATTCCAGCAACTTTTTGCATTTAACGAGTTGCGTGAATCTAGCGCACATTTTGATTCAGAATGTGCTGTATCATTTGCGAACGACGTACGTTCCTCAATTATTTATATATTATTTTTCATGCAGTATTCACGAGCCCTGTTCTCGCTGGGACGCCTTAGCTTGTTTTTCAATCTTATAATCAGAAAATGATGAAATCCCAAGTATCCGTCGTTACTTGTTGTATATAAAATTGTGTATCCGACTTTGTATTACAGTATATTTGTTGTTGTATGTTTTATGCAATGTTGAATTCTAATGTATGTGCAGAAATAAAAAAAAACATGCATGAATTGTGTAATTCTCAATGTGATTGAGGATGAGAAAATTTGAAACTTTATATTCTCAATAACAAGTTTTATTAAGTAACACTTTCATTTCATTTTCAAATTTCCTACGAAAATTACTAGAGATTTGTAGCAAAGTTACGGTGTAAAAGTGAAGAAAGCAACAATATTGATCATGCTTCATCACCATGCATGCTTTGAAGCTCGAATATTTTCTTTGACTTAACAGTATTTTCAGTCTTATATGAATTCATTTACATGTACTTGATTTATTATCATACATCATGGACTAGCTTAATATAAAAAAGAATTATTGTCTACTCCTTGTGGGATTTGCTATCAAGCTATATTTAAATGCAAAGCAAGGAATAATGTAAACCAACTCTTTTCACACTGGAATTGTCTTTTTATAGCATTGGCTATTTGGCACTGGACCAGAATTATTGTTATTCATTATACAGAATCGGATGAATCTTTCTCAATAATTTTTTTACATTTCGATAATTCTCTATTTCTATACAAAATAGATCTAAGTCTTGAATAAAAATTTTCAGAGTACGCATGTCAATAGGAAATAAAATTCTGACGAAATAAAAAAATTTCAAAATAACGTTATCTTTTATTAGCGATGAATGTGTGAGCTTATATCATCGACGAAATACTGTTGCAAAAATTTCGGTAAAAATGAGAACTTGAATTGGGAAATCTGTTCTGGAATCTACAAAAGAGATTTAAAATTATTCACAAGATTGTCTGTTGAAACGGGGCTGAGATATTTTGTGTGCAATTTCGAAAATGATGACTTTGTTTGGACGTCTACCCGTACTCTGACGTAATTACCAAGCTAAATTGTCCATTTTCGACTTGTGTGCCGTGGTACCATATTCTAAAAGTGAACGGCTTACAAACATTATCGCACTCTGGCGTTGGTGCGATCGTCCAAGTCTTACTCCCAATTATCTGGCCTTGCCACATAAGTCGTGGAATGTAGTCTAGCTGAAAATTGTAAATCCAAATGAGTAAAAATTATTTTAGAGGTAAGGTCAAGATTATAGTCCAACACCACAAAAAGAATAGCAGTTTTACTCACATGCATAACAGCTCCTTGTTCGTATCCCAGAAATATGTAATTTGTATTTGGTATTTCTGCATCATCAGGCAGAAAGTGAGGCGGTTCATAGAATTTTTTCATAATATCAACAATCTGAGGATGACAGTTTTTCCACCCTATATACCATGGCTCTTCACCTGGTAGATTCATTGCTCTTTGTTCGCTCATAGAAAATACTTCTCTTAAATTGGCAAAATTGCTTCGAAAATGCAAAAATTGACATTCTTCATCGACAGATTCATAGGCACCACTTATTTGCTCATAGAGGCTTCGGAAGAACTGCAAGCTGAAAACCTTTGATGCTAACCAGTGGCTAGCGGCTCTTTTCACAATAATTGGCTTGGAAGAATAGGCATATTTTTTGAATTCCTCTTTTGTCACATTGTCCAAGACTAAAGCTGAATTGACTCCTCGACAGAAATCACAATTTGACACAGGTCGAGTGAATTCCCAAACCAAATAATTATTTGGAACTAAACACCTTGTACCTTGGATCCATTTCATCACAAACTCAACCCCATATTGTTTGATAATTATACTGTATAACAACGGCAAGAAGAGAACTAGAATAATTTTTTTGTTACGTAAGAAGTGAAAAGCAGATTTGTGTTGGCAGCGGGTAACTCTTCGACTGGCTAGTCTTAACTCTCTTATGGTAGCTCCTTGCTTTAGTGACTCTTGGCTCACTCGGAGGAATCTTTCTCTTATCACTCCTAGGTGCTGAGCTTTTGCTGACATATTTTATGCCTCTCGCTGATTTGCTCAACATCTCAAGTGCCTTTGCAATTGACCGTAGTAAGATGAATCATTTGATGACTCAAACGCTGATTAAATTTTATTCTCCATCTCGTATCTCGAGTATCTCGAGCTTATATCTCCGCTTGGTTGGCTTTTGAGTGGTTCATATTCCTTTGGAAGAAGGTGTGTGAACTGGAAAAGATTGGACAAGTGTAAATCATCGACATTTGAAACATAATATATCAAAATAAGTCATAATTCATAATTGACGAGTGACCTTGCGGTATTTCCCATTCGAGTACCGCAGTGACGAAAAGTGATGAAATAAATCGAGGGTATTCGCAGAGCAAGTAACTGTGACCATCTGGTGCGTGTGAGCATTCACGAGCGAGCAGTTGTTCAATACACTTTGACTTGGCACAGTTTTCGTGATATCACGACGTGCTTATCGATTAAATATGGTATCTAATAAAAGAGTCTCCTTCGAAATATACCGAAGGCTTTGAAAATTCAAGGCTGTCAAGCGAAAAAACCAAATGTCACCGAACGCGAAGGAATAATACAAGGAATACAAGAGAGCTCGCAAGTATAGACCCTCGAGCTAATATATTTGGCGAGTGCAGGAATTACGGCTGCCCAGGAAAGACCGCAACGAGGGTCCTAATTGGATTTTCGAAGGGGTCCCTACAGCACATGGCGATAATTCTTGACAGCTGCTGTCACTATATGGGCGAGCGAACAGAGAGCTCATTCGAGCGTGCACGAGTACACAAAAAATTCACATACGTTTCAGGTGAATTCCTCGCCCGAGAGAGGACTTTAGCGCAAGGGTAGACTTACACGAGATACAAGTCTCGCGCTTGGCGAGATCCGCGGCGGCTCTCTTGGCCTTGAGCCACTGTATATATTGCTCGAGGCGCCGGCGACAACTTACTTCACGAGTGTACGCAGCAATAGAGCAATTTATGTAAGTGCACGAGTGCAGGTAAAGTAATATAATAAAGCTCCGCGGCGCGCGCTCGGCGACTGAAGCGGCCGGCGCGCCTGCATTTGAGTATATAATGGGTGGGACAGCGCGGCGATGTTGTTACGGGAGGGGGAATTATTGATCAATAGAGGAAAGCAGTCTCGGGCTGCCATTGGCCGAAGCTCGGGGCCCGCATTGCCTGCTCTCGTGGGCCTTTCGATCTCGTATATGCGCTCGCTCATATGTGCCACTCCCAGATGTACCTGCAATAATACGCTTGCGACGCGACTTTTCTATTCGGCGACAGGTAGACTACGAGCGATGCCTGCGCCGGACGATTTGAAAAGACCGCGCGGGTCGACGCACGCTATATAGGTATACCGACAAGGCAAGACGCGCCCTTTTTGGTTTTGTGCGCCATTATCCTCCGCTGGAGTTTTGCACCGCAAACTTACCGGGGATGAGAAAGTATTGACTTTGCAAGAATAACTCGCTATTTCCTGATCCAAATTCGGAGCGCTTTTCAGGATCTGCAGTTATACTTTTTGCTTTTTTATCGACGTCAAGCTGATGTAAAGTTGTACAGGATGAGTTCTTGATTCGAAAGGCTCTTCAAATAATGTCTTGACCCTCTTCGGGAGTAATTCAAAGAGTGTTTAACGAAATGATCAAATTTTGCTAATAGAATAATTTATACTTGGAATGGTCTGCCGCCCCTGACAAACAAAGCAAAAGTCAAAAATCTTCAATTTGAGATGGTCACGAGGATGGTCATGAAAGACTGTTTACAGCACAAAGAATGAACAATTCCAGAAATGACGTACAGACGGTTTTTGTTCCTGCCCTTGGTTAACGCGGTCCATTCCTTGATTCTACGCCATTCCTCACAAAAATTTCCCGATACCCGTGAATTTGAATTCTACAAAATTCTCGAACCCATTAGCCTGCTTAAAAATTTCAACGCTTTGTAGCGAACACTCAAAAAGGTCTGCATTCAACTCAAATTAAAATATATTCAACCTCGCAACACATAGATAAGAATTTTTGTGAGATTCAACTAGCGTATTTCCCCTATTTTGATCCACGGCTTTTTTTTCAGAAGGTTTTTACTTTTCTGTGTTTACAATTTCTGCCAACTAACCTTTTGTACAAGAAAAGGGAGTACTCGACAACTTTTTTTCAAATAATTTGATTGATTCGTGCGCCGAAATACTACGAGAGATCATTATGACCTCGCACAATTATAATCCTTCAAATCACTATCCCAAAGATAGTGTTATCCTTCTGGCAGCTTCTTCGGGTCTGGAGATGCTTTTGCTAGGATTGTTAATAAACAAGAGTGGATGAAGCTCATCATGCGCCAATACGAGTAAGTGCAAATAATTATAGATGTTGATCATTGCATGGATCCTGTGGTAATCGAGTCCTCGCGATCCGAGACGGGCGCGGATGAACTGAGTAAAGTCCGGAAATGATGATTGAGCGTAAAATCTCGTCGTC
The DNA here is from genome assembly GCA_030522705.1 of Eretmocerus eremicus. NCBI lineage: Eukaryota > Metazoa > Arthropoda > Insecta > Hymenoptera > Aphelinidae > Eretmocerus > Eretmocerus eremicus. The sequence continues at coordinate 13,321 of JAPYYZ010005242.1, forward strand.
CTTCCCAATATTTATTACGCGTTCATATGTCCTAGGAGTTTCATCATTTGACCGATCAAGTGGGTAATTTGGCGGTCGAGGAGATTCAAGACACTCATGTGAAGTCAGCGTGCCACTCCAAAATAGCAATTGTTTTGGGTAGAGGTGTAATTGAGCTAATTGTGTACATAGGTTTCGCAATTTGCCAAATTTGTCAGCCCTAGATAATTACACCGTAAAAAGATAATCTTGTCAGATCACTAGGCTTACTAACTCTTTTACTTGAACTTTTCGTGATCCGATTTGATGTTTTTACAATACCATCCCCAAGAGAAAGTTTTGAGAGGTATGAAAAATTAAACACTCTGGAGTCAGAAGAGCATCACTTACTTCCATTTCATACCCGGATTAGATACGCGCGTACACTTACTTTCCTACGAGTATTTGCTTAATAGTACCACATCTGGATTTCAGCACGAGAATGATCTGATTTTAAGAATTTCTTTTTACAGTGTACATCGAAAGTCGATCGAAGTTTGCGCTCAAGAGCTCCGAGGAGAGCTCATAACTCGTCGAGAACTATGCTCAAGAGGACGCACCATAGCTCCAATTGAAACTCTGAATTTGCCAAAATTGTGTAATGCATCAAGACACCAAAAAAAATCAACGAGCATATGGAATTGTGAAGTCAAGGTTCCTCTAATGTATCGAGTGTACCTACGTATATGTCGGTAATGCAGAACCCCGATTTGGTATACTCGATACATTGGAAGAACTTTGACCTCGTAATTGGACGTGCTCGGTGCCTATTTTGGTGTTTTGATGCATTACGCAATTTTTCGAAAATTCAGAGCTTTAATCTGAAGTATGGTGCGCAGTTCTCGACGAGTTATAAGCCCTTGAATCCAACCCGGTTCGGCCGACTTAATTTGGATGTAATTATCTCGGATCGGTAAATTTGGCAAATTGGGAAACCTATTTACACAATTACACTTTTACCCGAAACAATTGCTATTTTGGGGTGGCTATTTTGCTATTTTGCTATTTTGGTGTCTTGACTCACACGAGCGTCGAGGAGAAGTCGCGCAGTTTGAATATTCAGATGATTGCCTTCAATCAAGCATGATATAATGTTTTCGATCGCCCGAAATGGAGTCTTGCAGGCGCGCAAGGCTACGGATCAACGAAAGCCGCGACGAATTACAGATGCAGCATATCCATCAACCGGTCGAGTCTTATACTCTATCCCGCGGGTCGTTTGATCTCGTCAAGCTCTCAGCTCGACGTTTTCATACTTCTGCCTCCGTCAACATATCGTGCATGTCGCGTATGTACCCACGATTTTCAGCTATAATTTGTCCTCGTCAAGTGGCAAATGAGAGCGTCCGCGTTTCGACGAGCTTGCTCGTCTTTATAGTTACCCTCGTTTTACGCGGCGGTTAGGTTCCGAAAAAGTGCCGCGTATAACAAAACCGTGTAAAATGAGTACTTGCTCTTCGAGAAGGAAAGCGGTGATATGCAAAGTGATAAACAAAGATTCTTAGCTTGGAAATGATGGAATGATGTTTTATATGAAAATGAGTAGATGCTGTACAAAAAATACGCAATGCAAAACATTATATGAAAATGAGTAGATGCTGTACAAAAAATACGCAATGCAAAACATATTCATATAAATTCTGCCTATTATATGAAGGTTGAATCATTGGTCTGAAAAATCTGTCATCCTAGTTCGCCTTGCTCGCCACAAAATGTCTCTGTTAGTTCACATCTTGGTAAACCGCCGCGGAATCGCACAGATGCTTCACTGCTAAGCTCCGTGTCATGTTTGGATCATGAGACATCGCGAGAACTCCGCGGCTAGCATATGTAAGATGGTCCAGCATCTGAACAATGATTTTGGAGTCGAAAGACGTCTTTGAAAAAATGTGCGTCTGTGCAAGTCACTGAGAGAGTATATATATATATATTTTTTTTTTCTTAGCCGAGAGAGTATTCATGCAGACGAAACCACTTCTGCCTTATCTCAACTTTCTCTTGATTGTCAGTGCATTCAATTTTTGACTCAAAATAGCATTACTTGGTCGAGACTGCTACTGAAATTGATAAGATGTGTACGAAATCGACATGAGTTTAGGTCGATAGTGCGTTGGATTTTTCAGATTTTTGGATTGAATGGAAATTTCATCATCAAGGGGGATGAATCCGCGTGAAACGAGACTCGCTCCGAGCATGACAAGAGAGAGACGCAAATCGGCCAACCGCGTAAAACGAGGGGCTCCTGTACTCGAATTGCGAAAACGTCTGAATTCGCGTATGCTCGCTCGTGCTTCCGTCCCATTCGCGCGTATTGGCGCGTAATTATGAAATGTATACTCACTCACTCACTCATATCCTGCACTCGGGATAATTAACACTTTTATCCGCGCGTCGCAGCTATTCCTTTCAAACTTTCCGTCGGTCGTTTGCAAGCTCGCGCGCCTCGCGCTTCAAATTCCTCGCCGCAGCACGCGGTTACGTTATAACACTGCACCATTGCCGCCGATTGCACGCAAAGACGATCGAAAACCGGTCTCCACGATCGCCGATGGATACATCCGACGAGATGAGCGGGCGACGAGCCGATTTCAACTGCGATGTCGATTCTGATGAATGCAATCGCTGCGACGAGTGCGGGACGATATCCAGCCTCGGCGCGCGTCTCGTATAAACTGATGCATAACATAGGGCCGCGCGAGCCGAGAGTATAATAAAAGTGAAGGAATACAGCCGCGGCGAGAGAGGAGAACATCTGCCGAGTAAATATGTGCGTGGGTCCCGCGGTGAATATGGATGCATATGGGAGGCTGTTCGTCACATATATATCCTCGCGAGCTTTTATACCGGCACTGCCCGAGTCTTCTCGCGGCGCGGGGCTCATGCTTACTTTGTACTTGAGCTGTCGCGCGCCCCGATCGGCTCAACGAGGCACTTCCTGCGCGTGCCCCGGACATCGCGGCGCGTCCGGCATTTCATGTGTGGGCATTTACATTCTCGTGGAGCCCAAGCTGCTCTTCTTTCTCTCTTCTCTCTTCTCTCTCTTTTTGTTCTCTCTCCCTTTCTCTAACCCTCGTGGCGTTGGCCATGCACCCAAATAATAACAGTGATATATGAGTGATTCCGCGGAAAGTGGGATTTTTTGAGGCCAAAAACGTCCACGGCTATGATTTGGGTCAAAAAATTATATTTCAGTCCCAAATGAGTGAGTTACGTAGGCCAAGATGAATCTCAGGAAAAACTAAGGCATGTCTTTAAGGGCCGAGAGGGGAACGGAATTGATATTTCGCCTCATAAATGATCTTACGACTCGGGAAGTAATCCTGAACTCTTTTCCGCACGTATTCCACCTAATGCCACCAAATACTACGAAAAGAATGAGTTTCACTAAGCGATATGGTATATAGGGCAGGGGCACACCAGGAGGACGGAATTGACCGAAAATTCTGTACGCGTTTTCAAAAACACATTCAAACTGCCTACTATTGCACAGATTCGATTCTAGAGCCGCTCTTCCGTATTTATTCAAGCCTTTGGGATGTTCCGATGATAACTTGGCCGATATAAAGAACCATATATTGACGATTTGAGCATTTGCCGCCGTTATTAGTGCTGTACTATCAATTCAAGTGCAAATCTCTGGACAAAGTGTTATCTGCCCGTGCGAAAGCTAAGCTTTTCATTTCGAATCGCAAAATGGTAGAATCGTTCACTCTAAGGTATAGAATTTGAAATGATGATTGGACTCAGGGGTTAGTGACCTTGAATAGGCGCAGTATTAGTTTTTACAGCGAAGATTGTGTTCTGGACAGGGGACGGAATTGACATTTTGATTCCTAATTCTCTAATATAAAAAACGGAGGCTTCAAAAATCACTGGAAAACCAACCACAACTCTGGATACCAATAGAATACATCCTAGAAAATTTTAACCGCAACGACTAAAAGTCGCGGAGGCTTGTGCGAACCTCGGACGCAGAAAATCCCACTTTCCGCGGAATCACTCATAAATAAAAGTGAGCACACCATGATCATGTCATTGATCACAAAGTGGGCTCGGTCAGTAGTTTTTTGGTCAAAAGTCAACCCGCCTCTCACGTTACTGACTCTAAAAAGATCATAAAAGTTTGCTTGGACAGTGGTTTTTTTCCAAAAACTTAACCATACCCCACGTTACCGACCGCGTTATCCTGACATCAACGAGATCACAGGAGTTTGCTTACTCGGCGGTTGTTTGTTCAAAAACCCATTCCTCACGTACTGACTTCAAGGAGATTTGCTTGGACAGTGGTTTTTTGTTCAAAAATCAAGCCCCCTCTCACATTACTGACTCTTTAGAAATCATGAAAGTTTGCTTGGACAGTAGTTTTCATTGACAGGCTGATTTTCGAACCAACATACCTTAATTCTGTCTGAGAAAACTATTCTCGTAGATCATACTGCAAGAGTTTTAACTCAAGGTTATCCCGTGTATACGAATGCTGTGTCTCTGTTTGGAAGTTCCGGCTCCTTTTGAAGTTTTTTCTTTCAGGAGTTTTTTCGTCGAGAGCTTTCTTCGGGAGTTCATTCATGGAACCAGATTAAGATGCCCGCAGTCTCTCGCCCCAGTTTGAGTTTGAGCCGAGGAGTTATGAAAAGCCGGGAGGGGGTGATCTTTACTCTCGACTGCTCAGGTATGGTATATACTTTTTACCATGAGAGGACGAGTACAATTTGAGAAAAACACGCACTCAAATTCCTGAATGGGCAGTTTGCACTATAAAGATATTACAAAATAGTTTGCGCGGTCTCGGTAGAAAAAATTTTTCTTCCGTGGAAAAGCAATAGCTCGGTTCTCTGGCGCTCAAGCTCAAGCTCTATCGTTGGAGTGAAGGTAAGGCGTAACACTTCACACTTTCTCTGTTCGTTCAATTAACAGTAACAAATTAGATCAGATTCTCGCATACTTCGGATATCCTATTTTATGCTCACCTCATTTCTCATACCTCTCACCCCTCGTGAAGGCTAGAATTTTTCCTTGCAAATTTCTTCATAACTAATTTCTGTAGAAACTTCGATGGCGTATGGGCGAAATTGCAAGGAATGCGGCATCATTTTCCCTTGTGGCTCACTGTGATACATTTTAACAATTTTGACGTGACCGTGAGTCTTCAACTACTCAATGGTTCATTCCACCGCCAATTGATAAAAACTGATCTCCCTTTTTTTTTACTTTCCTATTCTGACTCGCTGAAAACTGTGCGATCGTCGTGCAGGACCCATAACGAAATGTCGATCAGCTATTACATTATAGTCTATTACACAGCATTGGTGGATGCAAATGCGCACTCTGGGTTACGCATTCCAAACTGTCGACAAATCTTCCGTGGGAGAGATTCCGATCGCCACCTGCATTGGATTGTGTGCCGTTGTACGCGAGCCGCGAATGGAATTACGAGGGGTGCGACCAGGTAAGCAAGAGCAGCGCGGGCAGGTAGGTATGATATGCGGGCGAAACGAGAGACGCCGGAACACTCAGCTATGTTCCAGAGACGGCCCCCTTCGATCGTGGCCACATGTACGCTTACCGAAGCTATATTTCCCAAAACTGTGGAAAATTTACGGATTAGACACAAAAAAGGAATAACGACGCTTCTTGAACTGAATTCAAGCGCTTCTTGGGTCGGAAAAGCATTTGCATCTATTCAAGTGGAAAATAATTTTTCTTTTCCAAAGCCTTGCACGGAGGGAAGAAGTATTCATATTAGACAGTGCGAGCATTGTGATTCCAAGTACATTATACACTCGAAATTATCCGGGTTCATGGTGTATCGCGCGAAAGTTGTGAGTGCGCAATGACGTGTTCCCATTGATGGGGCTAAATCCCTTCGGTGCTTAAGGGGAGGTACACCCCTAATTTTCAAGTCTGGACTAAAAAATCGTAGAGGGGTCTGGAAATTTAGAGTCATATACGTTTTTTCAATGCAAAAACAATGTTGTCGGTTTTTGGAAAAAAAATTTTGTTGAGCTTCTTCATTTTTTATCTCGGAATCTACTCAATTAATCGCTAAGCCCATTCGACATTTCATTTGAAATCATGTGAGGTACTACCAGAAAAATTCTCAGGTCGAAACATACAAATCTGTCAGACTAGTTCCATTTTTTGTGAACCGAAGCTCGAACCGAAGCGTCTGATTGATATGCGTGATCCTCTTGTAACTCAAAAAATATGCGTTATTTCGAAAAACACCATCAGTACCTTTTCGTTCAGTTGTGAGAGATCTAGAAGGAGGTTTTATAAGGGATTGCGAAATGCCATTTTGTTGAATTATTGGCCAAAATAGAAAACTAAGTCATAGAATATAGTACTTTTCGACCCGGGTTTCGTACCTCCATTTCGGGCCCTGGGACCGATGGATTCCCGAGCGGAGCGAGGACCAGACCCTGGTTTCGCACCCCCGAAATGGGCGTGCGAAACCAGGGTCAATAAGTGTTTTCGCTCCGGGGCCCCCAAATTCGCCCCCGGGGGGTCGATTTTGGGCCTCGGGAGCGAAAAAAAAAGTGATTTTCTCACCATATCTTGGAATAATTGCATTTTTCGTATTTGCTGAACTGGAAATTGGATGTGAATCCAATCAAAATCGATACAAAATCGCTTTATGTGCATAGAAAAATGCTCCCCATAGATTCCATATTCAAAGCGGCCTCTTTCAGGTGGAAGTATAGCGAATTCTTCATTGACCGACGACAAGTGGCTTGAAAAGCACGAAACTCAATATTCTGATGAATTTATCAGAATGGAAACTATGCTCTCAGAATGACATACAGCGTTTCTGTATCGATTTTGAGTGGATTCACGTCCAGTTCAGCAAATACGAAAAATGCAATTATT
>JAPYYZ010005245.1:0-15822 GCA_030522705.1 Eretmocerus eremicus
CCGCTGAGCGGGCGTAAGAGGAGTGAAAGAAAAGCTAGAAGGTAAGAGGAATCCTCGTCGCTTGGGAGCTTCAGTGCGCAGAGATACGGGACGAGAGAGAGTGCATGTGTGTCTGAATTACTTTCTCGTGAGCTGTGAACCGAAGAAAACAAAGCTATTCGGAATGATGCAACCCTTTACATTCGCTTCTATACACAGAGAGGCTTGGCTTACGCGACGATGATATGGAGAGGGTGACTGCAGGGTGGCGCGAGGATATGAGGCCCGCATTTGGACGTGCGATGCAACAATGAGAGCGAAGGGAGAGCTGAGCGAGGAGCTGAGCACAGAAAGACAGCGTGCGAATGAAGGCGTTGCGGGACGACGCCGACGAAGACACAGATGAGAAGGGACACGATGTTGGGATGCGCTGCGATTTCATTTAACGGGGCATTAACATGAATAAATAAGCGCACACCCCGCCTTTGTAATTATTGCATTATCGAAGGCGAGAGATGCTGCAATTATTGCCTTGGGAGTGCGGTGCCGCCGCTGCGCGCACCCCGGGCCGACTAATCACAGGTTTGCTCTGTTCGCGCGAGTCCCTTTACTACGAGCGCTTTCTCCTCCTCGCTTCGGGTTTGCTCTTTTTTCGTTTTACCACCGTTGCAGTCGCGCGTGCTCTCGTGAGGGCCTAATACAAGCGTACACAAGGCCCACGATAACGCGCTGAGTTTGCTCTCTTAATAGTGCTAAATTTTCTGCTGTTTGTAACGGCCTGCCAACCGTACACCTAAACGATTCAACGGGAGCACAAGAACGCACTGAAATGTTGCCTAGCAACAACAACCTGCTATTCCGGCCTTGTTTTACAACACCATTAAAACTTTACTTCAGAGCTAGTTCATGAACGGTTAACGACGGAAAATGCAATACCCAGTTGATAATTATTTTCGAAAGTCAGTGCGTTAATCCCAATAGATACTTATAAAAATGTGCCCGAGAAAATACCGTACCAATTTCCAGCTAGGAAATCTTCGCGAAAACGCTATCAAAACTAATGACTCGAGTGCAATACATTCGGCACACCTCGCGCTCTATTTCATCGGATCTGGGTAAAAATTCATAATTCAAGCTGCACGCCAAACTCTGCAGTGCGCTGCATCCATCATCTTGAGTGTGCTTACGTCATTATACATAATAAAGCTCCCGTAGACTCACAGCCGAGGCCTCCCCGCAACTATCTGCCACTGCATTAGGAGTTGCCAAGTCAGTTGAACAGCAGCGAGCAGCGGGGGCGAGTGCAAAACCTGATAACCAGACTCGGCGGCGCTACGGATCGGGTGTAACAAAGCGATATCGAACAAGAAGTCGAACGAGCAAGAGCAGCTAACAATAAGTGCTTAGTTTCGGGCCAGGGAAAATTGGAGTCTCTAGAATGGCGAGTCGAGATCAGAGGTAGCGCATGTATGTAGGTGGACGCAGACACGCAGTGCCCAAAGCGGGGACGCCATTCCCGTGTCTTTGCACTCGCGCAGGAGAACCTTAATGGGCCATCTCGCTGTCTTTGCTCGCCGCTCGAAAGTGGGCCACCGATGCCACCCCGGTTACTCGCCTTGTCGCTCCGTGCCGTACACACATAAAGGGGTAGTCGCTCGGCGGTGCAGTTATCTGCGCCAGCAGAAGAGTTCGCTCGCGCGAAAAAGCAGCTGCTCTCCTCTTATATCTTGCTACTCGCGTGTAGCAGCAGCGCGCGCGAGCTCTATTTTCTCAAAAACCGCGAAAGAGGATGCCGAGCTCGTTCTTTTTCTCGGGGAGGGGGGCGAAAGCGAGAGAATAGACAGCCCATTTTCTCGACGAACACTTCTGAGCCAGCCTCTGCTTCTCTCGGCATCGGGCATTGTCGCCTTTCCGGGACGACGACGACGACGACGACGAGATAGAGGTAGCATCCCATTCGCAAGAAATGACTCCTCGCTCTCATTCTCATACTCCTTCTCCCAATTGCAACCCCCCCCCCGCTCAACACTCACTGCAAGCTCATCTCTCGTTTCCTCGCACAATGTCATGTCGCAAAAACTTCGTCCACCTCGCCTTCCTCCCGCTGACAACTTGTCTCCGCACGGGCTCAAAAATTCACGTCGCGGCCGCTTTGCGATTCGGCGACCAGATTTTCACGAAAAACGTACAATGGAACAGAAAAATGAAAATTCCGCTGGTCTGAAAGTTACACAGCGGAACAGGAAAAGAGGTGTAAATTTTTATAGTACAACAGCAGCAGAAGTTGAAATGACAGAGCTGAGCCTCGAACAGAGCTCGGAGGATGAGCCGGAGCTCGCGCTGGGAAGTTGGGCCACGGCTACCTCGGGGGCTAAAGGGCCGCTGGCGTGACACATGCGAGAGGTAATGGTCGAACCAATGGCCACCACAGAGAGAGAGCTACGGCCCCGCGTATTATACAGCTTAGCGGTGGACGGCTGCGGAAAGCGCTGAAGCTGGCGCAGCGGCCTCGGGCAAAAGTTTGTTCCGAAGCCGCGCGCCGAGTTTGTGCGGCGTATGGCCACCGTCGCTACGATTCGCCTGCAGCGGCTGCGATGTCACCAGTTCGCGTCGGCAGTTCAACGGACTCCATATGTCGTATTCTATGAACGACGTGAAAGGGCTGTTCGAATCGTCACGAGAGAGTAAAATTATTCGGATCTGGGCCGCTTTTGTGAAAAATTTCCCACCGAAATTGACAGTTTGGCCGTTCCACTGCAACTCATCAAAGAGGGAGTTCTCCGGCTGAAGGGTCTTCATTCAAACGGGGCGCGGTGTATCCGCGGCGCACGCAAGCTCGCCGTTTGATATGCATTGTGTGCGATGCAGTGCACGCAGGAGCCAGACGATGTTTCGAAACGTCTACGCGAGAATGATTGACGCGCGTTGGCGGGCTACACGTGGAGTCGCTCTCGGAGCTAATAGACGTGGCTCAACTCGGCTGTGGAGGCGAGTCACACATGCACGGCGGCAGTAGGGGCGATGTGGCACTAGCGGCGCTTCGTAAGAGCGCAATTAATCAATTGCCGGGAAATCTGGCGTACGGCGCTCAGCAGTCAACGACCGGCACACATTATCGATCGGCTCGTGCGCGACGCGTCTCATAATCGAGACCAGAGAGTCGCTCGAGGAGTCGCTCTTCCGAGCTCGGCGGAGTAGAGCAGCAGCAGGTGCGCGTCTCGTTCTCGTGAGTAAAAGAGGCCCAGAGACGAATTTCAAGCTGTTATCAGGGCAAACACGCGAGCGGTCTGAGCATTGCTTCATATGTATGAGTAGTGTGCACGAAAAGGGAGAGAAGAGCACAGACAGCGTATTGTAGAGCACATGTCGCCTCGCATGTCGCGCTCCACACGTGAGTAACCAAAAGTAATACGGCCGTTCTGTGCGACCGCGGCGCTGAGCAAGATGCAGTGACGACGGGTGCACGCATCAAGTCGTCGGGCGCCCCGAGGTTGCCAGTAAATATTTGTCGTCGAACGGCGGTGCCATCCGCACAAACGGCCTCGTGCTGTGGCTCTGTTGTATCGTCGGGTCGTTTGCCCGCCATCACGTACCGAGGCGAACCAGCGGAAAAGTATTGCCCCTCCGTACCAATAAGCGTGGCGGTGTTTGCAGCGCCGCGGGCGTGTTTGAATTCGATTTTTTGAGCTGCCGGTCCCCGCGCGGTCGTCGTCGAGAGCAGTCACAGAGGCTCGTTGTAAAACTGGGCGTGAGATCCTCGATGAGACTGGAGCTCGGTCGTGTGTGCACACCGTTTTCGAATTTACCTTCTATTAGCCGATTAAATAGGAAATGCTTTTGAGAGAGGAGTAGTCGCGATGATTTGTGGTAGACCAACAGGTCGTCGCTCAAAGAGAGGAGAACGATCGCGAGGCAACGAAAACTGAGCGGGCGAAACGTTGGCCGAGCGAGCGTTAGCGAATTTTCAATCGTGAATGGACGTACTTTCCACTTTATCGTGGTAATAAAATCAATATGTTCCGATAACCTGTTGATTTTCAATGCCTCTTCGGCTCGCTCCGCCGTTTTATTTGCCCAATGATGTTTCACGTGATGCGGTATGAGCTTTATTATTTTGCTAAAAAAATAATAGGCCGACTTCTCTGTCAATGATTGTTTCCGATTACGATCTCTGCACGGATTTAAATTTGCAGCATTTGAGATTGTCAGAATAATTTAAAATAGGTCAGCGAGATTATTTGTATCCCTCTTTTTTAATCTACGTATCGAGTAGTAATGACCAACTTTGGTTGGTCAACGAATCGATACGAGAAAGAATCTCTCGACAACGCTGTGGTGGGAGCAGTCAGAAAGGCTGATCTGCTGCGAGAACAGAAAGTTGTCCCGAGATTAGAAAAGTTCCAGAAGACATTTGGGACCCGGTGGGAATTTTCGGTCCATCGAGTACCCACCACACACACAGTCACCTCGGAGTCGGCTCGGAGTCTGGAGCAGGGCGTGCCGTCGTCGTCACTCGTCGCGTCTCGGGAGTTTGAAAACTCGTCTGGTCGTGGAGGCGCGCGGGCCGCGCAGCAGAGCTTAGGACCGCGCCGTCGTCGGCTTGATAATTCAGCAGCAGCCGGCGGAGGCACGAGGAGGTGATAATGCTCCTCGGGAGGGAGAACGGAGGGCAGCGAGACGGAGGAGAAGCACACTTTGGCAAGTAGCATCTGCGCGAGCGATCGAGCCGCGAGAGAGAGAGAGAGAGAGAGGAAAAGTGAGGGAAGGACGACGACGCTGCAGGGCTCCGGAGAAGAAAGCAGAGACACGCGGGCACCCCCGAGAACCCCTGCACCCTCTCGGAGACAAACTTGGCGACGCGGGATCCGCCGCCGGCAGGAGCGTGTTATAGCTATGGCTTGCCCTCCTCTTGTGCCTCTTGCCTAATGATGTTTGTTTAATGAACGACGCAGCCTGCAGCGCTCCGGCTCTTCGCTTGATTCAACTGTGCAGCGTCGTTGTGTCTGTATCAGCCCTCGTGCTAGGATATTTCGTTTTATTCTTCATTATTATTCGATTTCGCCAGCGGTAAGTCAAAAGAGCGGCTTGCAGACGCTTCATAGTATGCATATATCGGCGAGCTATCTCGAACACGGCTCCTTTGTGCGGCCGAGCGACGATGCGGGAGAACTTGCGGATAAGGCGGTCCCGCGCGCCGCTAATGCAAAATTCAGATTCGGCACAGATTTCGTTTTTCGGACGCGACGCTATCTTCAAAAGCATTACTCAACCCAGTCGCACAGTTCGCAGATGCGTCCACATATGCGAGCATGACTACACGGCAAGATGAAGCCTGGGAGTATTTCGATTTCAGCAAGTATCTCCGCAGTGCGAAAAATCGAGTCGTTTACACTCGATTCCTCCTTTTTCCTCCGGCCCCGGCTCTCTCATCAACACTGCGAATCTCTCTCTCGGATTCCATGAATATTGAAACTTCAGAGAGCTAGTATCAATTTCATGCATCATTCAGAGCTTCGATGAATGGCCAGAGAGTCGATAGGCCAGAAGAGAGATCCGCACTGGCCGCGGGAAAGCGCGGAATCGAGATGGAAAAAGTCATGGAGGCAGTGAAAAAAAGGGAGGAAAAAGAAGGGTAGAGCGGAAACGCAATAACGAGGTCTCCGGGCGCTTCTCTGCATAGTCGCTCGCGTTCGCAGTCACCAATTCGCGCGTTCATTTATAGAGCAGGTCCTAAAAGGGCTCGCGAGCGCAATTTCGTTGTGGGAAACGCGGATAAAAGAGAGAGGCGCTGCGACGTGTCCATTTGAGCGCGGCGGCCAGAGTCGGACGGACGACGAGACGACAGAGGCTGCGGACACACAGAGAGAGCTGAGAGCGGCCTACCAACGATTATGGGGTTAATGGCGAGCGAAACGGTCCCGATGGATCGATCGACTCGATAAATCTCGCGACTCGTGACCGAGCCGGCAATCTTCTCTCCCTCGGCTCTGTGCTCTCTGCCTCGCTCTCTGCTCTTTCGTTGCATCACGCTCGAGAGTCGATAGAGTGGTGGCTCTTCTCTCAGCGCTGTCTGCGCCACGGCCGTCCCTGTCGACGCCACGACGACGACGTATTAATGCGAGCTCGATATCCTACATTTCTCATCTCTGGCCGTTGTCAGAGAGAGTTGGAGGCTCCAGTGAGCCCTGCATCCTTCCTGCTTTCCGCTGAGAACAAGACGAGATTGGTGCTGATGAGGAGAAGGAAGAGTGCCACACGAGCCGACTGATTGGAGTAATTTTTTTTGGCATCACTGAGAGAATCCTTCAGCCTTTCTTCGACTGCTCGTTACCATGGGTTCTTCATTTGTAGGTCACGGGAGCTGGTGTATTCGAAGGTACGTTTTGTTATTGCTACAATTGGTCCATTGCGTTTGATAATCGAGAGTTGCAGTGCCAATAGACGCATAATAGACAAATTGAACTCTCGCTCCACGGAAGGACGTCGTGAATACTGAGGTGAATGTACTTACGCGAACGCACTCATTGAAACTGAATGCATGGCCTATTCAAGTTCAAAGATACGGTACAGTTAATCATGAATTCCTTCTTGGTCGATTTCCGATCTCGAAAGTGCATAAATTGCTCTGGCGAAACGTGGAAACCAAGATGCAATACTTTTGTCTGACAGCAATTTGACAATTTGCAAGAGAGATTGGGCTGAGTTGCATTTTATCGGTCTCACAATAGATCCGACAAATTTAATACGTTGTATCAAATATAGTCGGCGATAGTCATCCTTTTGCTGTCCTCGGAATATTTCACCTCGGACGTATCGAATAAATCTACGACACTACGACTACACTCAAAGAGTTACTCTCGAGCGCAGAAAATCAAATCTCCCGAGAGCTTGCACCAGTTTATTTACTGCGTTTGCAAGGTATACGTATATTCCGGGGTGTGAGCAGATAGATTCTTCCTACGCACGATCGAGTCAAGAAGTATTTCGTAGTCGTTCCTTGAAATCCCGACTTCGGAAAGCATATCCACAATTCATGAAAACGAAGAATAAATCAAATAACTAAGAAACTTCCCAGTACCAACTTCTAATCACATACTTTCATAGCACCTCATTCCTCATGGCTAGATCAGTTCTATTCGTTCATCTGAGAACGTAGTGATTCTACAGAATATGCACATGTGCTGAGGAGATTACTGAGGGGTTGTATAAGGGTAAAAATTGAATGCGACAGTCTTGTAAATCTTACGAGATGTTCGTCAGTGAGAGAGAGAAAGTGCGTTAAGGAGGGAAAAAGGGAGAATGCGAGGGAGTAGGCGAGATAATATCCAAGAAATCTCGTAACAAGCTCAGCTGTCAGCGCGTCGATAGAGAACGACACTAACCAGACGTCGGATTTGCTCTTTTGGTATATGTGCTACGTACATATGTGAAGCAACGAGCTCCCGCGGTATGTAACACTTCGCCTATAAACTAACGACGAGTATATTTTTGCATAGTCGCACGCCACAAACATTTCACTGAGAATTGCGCCACAAACGGACCGTATATCCTCAATCTTTCTATCCTCAATCTTTCAACGTGAAAACTCAGCTGTTCCATTAATTCTCTATTATTAGAATCGGAATGAAAGAAATTAACGCTCTCCTAAGAGGCGACGGAATATCGTTTGGAATAATTGATGAATCGTCGTTGCTGCATGCATTGGCGGGATCAATAATGAGGGTACGGCTACAAATGCAAATGTCACCTCTCTCTGCTGCGCTCTCCGAGAGCGTGATGGCCATTATCCAGCTAGTCGGGGCAGCAATATACACTTCGTATACTGCTACTCTAGCCCAGCTGGCGAATAGAAATCGCAGTGGCACACACATTGTCAGCTCGCGCGCTGACTTATTTAATGTCGGGCCATTAGCATTAGTTAGGGCCCGGCAATGGGCGCAGATGATGCCGCTTCGCGATGGTGCACTTAATCAAGCGACTGCAAGGCGCACTCGGCATGCTTTTGCCCGCGCGCAACGCCGCGGCGAATTTTTCACCAAAGCCCCGAGCTTAATTGGTTCGCCGGTTAATTAATGCCAATTCGTGGGTGAGTCCCGCCGTATTAGAGCCGAGTCTCGCTCTCTGGCGGCGCAGAGCGCGTATCGCAGCACGTAAATCGATTCGGTCGCGCGCGTCCAAGTGCACGGCAGCGTCTGTTGTGCTATAATAGCTCTCTCTCTCTCTCGTTGCATACTGCGTGCTCGCATGCATGGCCGGGGGGTGCACAGCGAGGCCCGACTCCAGCGATCGCTCGGTGCAACAGCGCGGCCCAAGGAAGCGATAGGTGATGCAGAGCGTGTGTGGAGAAGAGAAGCCCGATCGGCGGGGACCACCGCTGTGCGCAAGAGCCTGCAGCGGGTAATTGCGACCCCTTTCGCTGCTGATACGCTTCCCCCGCGGTGCATGCACTGCGCTCCTCTTTGTCATATCGAGAGTATTCCGCTGTTCGAGCGACGACGAGCGATACGCGATCGGAGCCGTGCCTTGTATGCGTGTGCGCAACTTTCTTCCGCTCATCTTGACGATCAAAACTCGGCGTGAGTGCAAACAATTTGCTGGGTGGTCTTGAGCCGAATCGCATGAAAGTGATTCAAGTCGGATTTATGACAATTCCGGGGATGAGGGACGCACAATACTTTTCCAGTGTCCTCCATGCGTGTGTGAATTTTCATTCGCCTGTATACACAGCCGGCTTTCTTTCATGTGCCGACGGTGTCGAAATATTCTCCATCTAACATCGTTGCTGTCATCATCATACGCTTGTGTTCTAAGAATGCGGAAGCTTCACGATAAGCTCATTGTTATAAGCGTGCGTAAGATCAGAGGGCATCATGCAGACAGACTGGCCTTAGTCGGAGCGTTCTAGGGCTCTGATGTACCCTTTTGGTTTTATAATTTCGTATGTTTTCAATTCGAATACTCGAGTTCTCACCAATAGGAGTGCGTTATGAGTCGACGATAGAGAGCCGCAATATTCTTCAATCAAATATTCCAAACAAATCAATTCCAAGCCTATAGAATAATCAATTACGTAGATACAGTTCAATGTACTGTTCGGCTGATGAATATGGCAGATAGCTTGCATAGGGAGTCGAGTGCTGTGCTAGAAAAACGGGAGGAATCATATACGAGGTAATAGCATGGAACAATAATTTCGCATTGTGCGACATTCACTCGACATTACGATTGCTATTAATACGGAGTTGTGCTTGTTTGGTGCGAATCAAGCAGCAAGTTCGTGAATTTTTCAAGACGCCCATATACATATACGTAGCTCAACGTACAACGTACAACGTACGAGACGTGCATAGCTTGGTTATTAATACTCTCGTCAAGTTAAAGATAGAAACGGTCGTCGGCTTCATGCCGCGCACGGAGACAGAATCGATCACAATCGTTCAAGAGGTCACAAGCCACTACACTCGAAGTCTCCTCTCACCCCACGTCCCACGTGCGCATATAGTCAGAGCGGAGTCAGCAGCCTCACTTCAGAGCGAGTTGAATTGATGGAGTCGTTCGGAGCGGCCGTATATATAGAAGTACTCTCGCGCCGAGTTTTCAGAGATTGCGCGCGTAAAGAGAGAAATTCGAGCGACCGAGAAAAGGCGGCAAAAACTCTTGACGTCTCGCCCCAGAATGGATAGGCTGCCGCGGCCAAAAGTTACGCCTGTGTACTTTGCATATTTAAATTGGAAGTGTCGATTTCTCTCGTTTCACCCAGATTGACAGTCGAGCGCCGCCGAGTCATTCTGAAAGTACATAATTTCTTAGCCAAGCAGTTTCCCGGACCGCGTGAGTTTCACGCGCGAGAAAAAGTTCCGCTGGCGTTGGACCGAGCGTTGGACTCACAAAAACAAGTTCGTCTTGATATTCAGATTAGATGACGGAAAGAAGAAATAGATTAGAATCGTCCTTTTGAATTTTGTTTTGTATCCGAGAGATGACATGTGCGTGAGTCAGCTGAGCGAGAAAAAATGCTCAAGTTTGTTTACAAGCTCCTGCCCGCACAAGCGCGAGATCGAGAGATGAGTGCAAAAACTACGCGCGCCGAAAGACGGAGAGGATCTCGTGTGCGAGACGTTCCCTCGCGCTTACTTTGCAAAGCTTCCAAGAATTACGGCCCAGCTTTGAATTTTATAAATGCAGATGCGGGCGCTGAATTTCGAGTGTCACCTCCGCGAGGGAGCTACCATCTATTCCGAGCTTTCTCTGCTCCAACTTTTTTGATGCACTGCGATCGAAGATAACAGTCCTCTTCTCATGCATTCATGATCCGAGATACTCAATTTACTGCTTTGTTGTCAAAATTAGAATATGACGGGCGTTAATCTATCTCGTTACTCCTCGAAAAAGAAAATTTCATGAAGCACAATTCCCTCGTTCTTTATGCTGCCTTAACACGATCATTGCGTCAATGAAGCCTCGAGACGATTACATATCTCAAACAGAGAATTACCGCCACTGCAGCTGTCCGCATTCATCATGTACTTAGACTCAAATGTGCGTCGGCAGCAGATGAAAAATTTCTCCGAATTGATATACGTCAGCTACGCGTCGATATCACTCTGGGTCGCGATTCCCAAGCGAGCTGCGTCGAGCAATGAACAATCGCGGCTGTCAATGAACGCGAATTAATTTCGCACTTGTCGAGATAGAGATATCGACCATCTCCCCCTCTCCGTTTTCGACAAAGGCAAAAACAGGGCCAATAATATAATTAATGACTCGATTGCGAGAGAGGCTGCTCTGTGGAAGCGTAAAGGGTATCAGTCACGCCGATAAGCGCATGACAAGCAGACGGAGAGAGAGAGAGAGAAGTTGGCGATCAACACCACCGATCAATTACGCCGTGCTATCGCCGAGAGATGCTGCTCTTGCTCATCATCATCTCGGCCGCGGCCTCCGAGAAGCGATCTAGTCCGGAAAAACCCTGTATCGGATATTTCATTGCTGTCTGCTGCTCTTGTTCGCTCGACTATGCGTGGAATACATAATACGGTTAATATGCTGAGCTGGAGAACAAATTAGTTAGCGGCTTTTGAAATCGCACTCGGAAATCATCGAGACGACGTCAAGGAATGTTGGAACCACGGAACAACAATCAGTTCTATCCTGTCGTCTCCTAAG
The DNA here is from genome assembly GCA_030522705.1 of Eretmocerus eremicus. NCBI lineage: Eukaryota > Metazoa > Arthropoda > Insecta > Hymenoptera > Aphelinidae > Eretmocerus > Eretmocerus eremicus. The sequence goes on from JAPYYZ010005245.1 coordinate 11,146, forward strand.
AAAAATATTGCCGTAGCAGAGGAAAGTTGAAGTAAAGAAGTCTAGAGTCAATTATTGCGGCTTGTTTCTGAGAAAGAGCTTACGAATGAATTGTTTCAGGTGCGGCGAATAAATTTCAATCAAAAGCTGTCGAGAGGAAGGGACTTGCGAAAGAATTTTTAAACGGCTTTTCAATGTAGTGAATTTTTCATCCGTCGCTCCATAACGTCGTCCTGAATATTCATGTACGAGGAATGAAAAATTCACTCGCTATAAGCTATTCCGCGAACTCGGCGGCAAAGTTCCCTTGGAACTTGCTCTCGTTTCTCGCATATTTTGCACGAGCAAAGAGAGAGGCTCACGCGCTAATACCGCGCGCCATTTTTCATCTAAAAATCAAACTTTCCAAAGCTGTATTCAATTTGAACGGCGCGGCGAACGAGAGCAGCGCGCGCGAATGAATAATTAACGTCGCGATTTTCTGGATACGCGCCGTGCATACATGTCCGGCCGTGTGCGCTGCTGCTGCTGCTGTTGGGGCTGTGAGTGAACAAATGGAAATGTCGTCCCGAGCGTCGCGCTCGCTGTAATGTGGCAAGGGGGAGACAGTTGTAATGAAATGATAATGATCGAATCGAAAAAAGCGAAGCGTGGGCGGGCGCAATAGAAAAACGGGAGCCGCCGCCGCGTTGTTGGGGGCGCTATATGTACGGCTGCATGGACGCGAGGAGAGAACAACTTGTGGCTGAAACAAGGTGCTCGCCCCGGTGAGCATGAATCGATTATGCAGGACGATTACGAGGCGTGGCTTTTTTCGCGACGGAGCGCCTCCATGTATATTCGCGCACCAAGCTGTACGTGTCGCGTGCGACGAGCGACGGCCGACGCATCACGTCGCTCGCGTACGAGCGGTCTATCTTTAGCAGCGACAACCCCGCGCACGCATCGTGTACACACATACTTAGTCCGCGACGAAGCTGATGGGGCTGAGACCTCTGAGCTCAATCTATCCGTACTATTACACACGTATAGACCAACGCGAGCCGCCCCATGCGGCCCTCTACAGCGTAGCCTCGTCGCGTGTTATAGATTCCAATTAATTATTCGTCGAGTGTACGCTCTCGTCTGGGGGTCTCGCTCTTCCCGTCTATCCGCCTCTCGATTGAGACTCTGCGATGTACTTACGCGCGGTATACGCTTTTTAACGCGTCTCCGGCTCGACGGCGATGGTGGTCTATATTGTGGCAGAGACGCACGGAGCAAAATAAACACAGTCTCTCGCAGGGAGTCAATCAAGCCCAGGGCGGCCCGCGGACGCGGAACAGATAGCTCCATTTTAGCTTCATGATTAGTTGCCATAACGCGGGCAAAGTATAGCAGCGCTGCTGGTATCGAGGACTGATTTTTGCAATTTGAGCTGACGAATGAGCTTTGGCAAGTTTGATGCGATGCTCGCGGTCGTATAGGGGCTTTGTACCCGTCGGCCCGTGCAACCCTGTGAGTTCGATGCTCCCAGTGGGACTTGCGCGACGAATGAACTTCAAAGTAGATGGCGGAGAGAATTCGCCGAGTTATTCCGATGGATGAATCGATTATGATGGAAATTGAATTGTAACGCGAGCACGAAAGCGCGCCGCAGATTCGCGTATGCAGCGGCTAGTACGTCTCTGCAAGCCCCAGAACTGAAATTTGTTCATTCACCCTTCGGGAGATTGAAATATCTTCAGCGGATTAGAGTCAATAAACCGGGCTCTGCCAGAGGTGGGAGAAGAGCCTGAGCTTGCAAGGCGAGCTTTACAAAAGAGTAAACCGCGTACTCCTGCTCGTGTTGAGGCAATGGTTCATTCATAGAAGTTACTCATCTAAAAAATGCTCTAGATCTCAGTTGTAAACAACTTCCAATGCAAAATTACGGGATTTCGTCGAAAATTGTTTGATGGTAACTAATATTGTGACCATTTTTGTAACGAGTAAGTCAAGATGTGAATTAACTACTCCTCTGCTCAGAAACATCTATTCATCATTCCTTCGGTACACAAAAAAAAAGATTACACTGCGAATGCGTCATCAGAACTTGCACAGAAAGATATTGGAAAGTTCAATGAAAGCACGGTTACTACAATTTATATGAATGACGGAAATCAATATGACAATAGTTTCACGGAAGAAGGGGTATCATTCAGCCTAGATTCAATCAATCAGGGGGCGTAGCTCAAACTGAGGAAGTAAACATAGCTATAAATTCTCGCTCAAGCTAATTTTCTACTTACTATATCAAACAAGGGGAGTTTCTTCCGTTCATGATATCCGTCATCCTCGATTAGAAACTGAAGCACAGAAAGAACGGCTCGCCGTTACTCGCTACGTGTTTCTAGATCTCATTCATCTGGATGCGCTGAATAATTAAGCAGACGAAGAGCTGGCAATTACTCGGGGAGAAAAATCGTATCGCAAAGCGAGAAAGTTTAGCTGGAGCAGGATCGCAGTTAGAGACGCATCGAGGAGCGCATAAAAGCTTCGACTTTGGCCGTAGGTACCTTACGGCCTGAGTTGCGCTCTCGCGAGGAGACGTCAAAGTTTAGTTCCTCTCGACTCTTCGGTGCGCTGCTCCAACGGCTATGCTACTGCGCTTCTGCGGCCGATCGAGAGCGGGGTATAAATTTTAGACGAGCTCGAAAAGCCGAACGACGCTAATCTAGCGCGACGGCTCGATCGTTGCACTCCGTCTCGGGCCATTCCGCGGCTCTACGGCTCGCCCATCTCCAGGGTCCGAGGGCAATCTCTTAATCTCCTCTCCTCCTATCTTTACTGTTTTTACGGATATACGTATTACATACGGGCGCTCACATTTGTAGTACATACGCCCCGAATCGACCATACTATTTCGTCTGTCCGTCACTCTTTTTCCCAAACACCTCAAGACTCTTCCCCGCAGAATGAGAAATCAAACCGATACTTGTAAGAGACGAGGGAAATAGATAGACAGTGTCTACGGCAAGTTTAAAAAAATCCTTTCTAGGTAATTAAGCCCTCGCGGGAGCTCAGCCGAGACAGACTTAATCCGCTCTGCTCGGATTATCGGAGATCTCTCGCGGTGCACCGAGGAGACAAGCAGTCGCTGTGCAACCATCGAGAGCCTCGTCGAGAGCGCGCGGGTACAACTATCCTGTACAATGAAAGATGGAAGATTGAGTCTTTGGCAAGAGGATGACAACTAGTAATTTTTTCTCGTTATTCTCGTTATCTTCGTAGAGCAGGAATTCGGGAATGTAACCTAATTCACAGACCGTTAATCCGTGGCCAAGAGTCATTTTGTTATTTCGGGAGAAATACCTGTGTTTCAATCTTGATCTCGACTCGATCTACAACTGCATGCATGACGGCCGAGAGACAGAGACACCAATACCTCGTCTTCTCTCTTTTACTCATGCAAAGAGGCCCTCGACGGCGCGAGATGACGTGCGGAATGAACGATAACGTTTCCTACGATGCGAGAGTAGCTGTTTAGGTGCAGCGAGTGTATGCACAGGCCGCGCTCTTGTTATAGCGATTGAGCTGAGCAGCAGCAGCAGCCACAGCAGCTGAGCCGATCTTTGCAGTGCACTTGAGATCTGCTCCCGGCTCGTATTACGCAAAGATCTTGAGAAAGTACTGTCGCGTCTTCTCACTCTCGTCGAGTACTTTCATTGCAAGAGTCAATAAGCGAGTCGGTGGGAAGTTGGCGAGCTCGGAGGTGAGGCTCACAGCCGAGCGTGTAACTCGAAAAGTTTGTCGGACTAAAGTCGAGGGTGAAGACGAGCAGCTCGCTGGCCGTCGCCAACAGAATAAACTCGTACCGTTGAATTCATTTGGGTCGCGGCTACGGAGCCCCGGACCTCCGCTGTGCATCTTCAACAGCGCGGAAAAACAATTTTCTCCGTCGCTCGCCCTCGACCGTCGCATCTCCACCAGCGCGAGTTCATCACCAACTCTACGGCACGTGGATAATGAGCCAAATCGTAATAACAGTAGGTAACCGTGGAATGGAGAGTGTATGTGTTATACTTTGCCCAGGTGCGCTCGCGACTGGCCCTTCCGAGAAAATTTCTCACGGGCTGAGCTCGATCGTACACCTTGTACCTGTACCTATCCTCCAGCTGAGAAAGAGAAAGAGAGAGAGAGAGAGGTCGCAGCGTCGTGACTATCTTGATGTAATGGTCGCGCAATGAAAATTCGCGGAATCTATGTACACCGGGACACAATGGCGATTCAGCACACGCGACCCGACTAGAGCTCATGGGTATGTTGTGCACAGAACAAGTCGCAAAATTGTTGCGCGCCCCGGCCCGCGGCGCTCTCTCGCCGGTCACTCGTTTTTCATCGCGACGGATTATTTGCCACGCTCTCGGTTGGCACTTGTACTCGAGCGGGCAAATCTGCTCAACACGCACGCACGGTTTTCCAAAAGTCTCGGAACCGGTGGCGGCCGCTCGTCTGAGTCATGCACAGCTGTATTATGGACGTTTTGCCATAATTACAATGATTTCGAATGCCCGAGTTCGCAAAGTGGCGCTCGGCGAGGGAATGCAAATAAGGCGCGCCGAACCGAGCGTCTCGTGCGTCGAGCTGCAGAAATCACGAGGCAAGAATTGGTCGAGCAAAATTTGAGCGATCACGCGAGCTCGTCTGAGTTGGTCTCGGACTGGCTCCGCTCGCCCG
>JAPYYZ010005246.1:0-19274 GCA_030522705.1 Eretmocerus eremicus
GCTACAGGGAAATGCAATGGGTACTAATTTCGAAGTAACATATTGTATATTAGTTGCAAAAGTGACTGTAAAAATCTAGGCAAATAGCTCTAAAATAGATTTCTCTCATTATGTGTAGGTTATAAACGAACAGAACGAAAATTCTTCAGAATCCTTGACCTTGATCTCCATAATTATTTTCAGAATTGAAATCAAAATTTGGTCAAATGCCGCCCTGCTTTCCTTAAACACAGTCACTTCCACGAAACTCAAAATTTTCTCATCCTTGACGCCGATAAGGTAACAAAAACCGCTCATAGATCACCGCAAGTTCCATGACGGCATACTCTGAGCCCATTTCTTGGTCGTGGCATCGGCAACATTCTAAGAATCGTCGACTTGGCGGAACGAAAATACCAAGTTTCGTGAAATTGTCCATTTTCGTGTACGAGTGTATCGGCGAGTGGCGAGTTGAAAATTTCAGGATGCCGGACGAGGAGAGCGTTTTAGTGGCAGTTTGAGAGCGGCGCGTGGGTGATTAAAGTGACGGATGGGCCGGTAATAAGCGTTACTTTTTCACTCGCCCCGGCCACCGATTAATCAGCCGGGTTATTTCGTTTCGTGACCGAGCGGCGTTGCTCGCGAGTATACAGCTACAGCGGCACTGGTCCCATTTACCGCGCGAGGGGGAATTGCTGGCTAAGAAGGACGGCCACTCGAGCGTATACGAGGTCACGAGGCTCGATCGTCAAAGGCCGCGGAAAAGTGTGCGCGTCGCGACCGCTCGCGCTTTGTCGCTGAATGAGCTTTGAGAAATATACCTGTAAAGAGTGCGGCGTGCAGGTGACTCTGCACTTTCTTTGCGGCCCCGAGCTCGTTGCTGCGGCGAAAAAACAAAATTCTGGCTATATTTCACGCCGACTGAGCGGAATAAAACCATTCCCGTTGTCGCTCGGCGAGACTCGGATGAAAAATGCCGGCGAGCGACGAGCGTATATGAAGGCGGAGGACGCTTCGCGGCCGGCGTGTCTCTCGTCGCTGCCTCGCTCGCGCCCTTATACATCTCTCTCGGCTTTTCTCGTCGCGAGTCAAGATTATTCCGCGTGCAATTGTTTTCTGAGAGAAGCAAGTGTATTTCGAGTGTATTCTTTTAAAAATGTTGCCGACAGCCGCGCGCACGGGACCGGATAATGACAAAAATAATGAGCGCGCCTCCGCGCCGTAGGAGAAGTTGCCGGGCGCAAAATGGATTTGTTGCGAGTCATCCGCCGCTGATTATACCAACGAACGTATCGATCGGATCTTCCGACGTAACGATGCCCAAAAATAACTGGGAAAATGTTGTACTCTCTTCGTCAGCACGGCGATGAAGAATTCATCGTGTTACGCGGATGACGAGCGGGAGCGCGGGAATTTTAAAGGGGATTAATCGCGAGCGAGATACTTGTTTTCGAAGGAGCTAGAGCAAACAATGCTCGTCGATGTATGCATGATGAATGAGAGCGCGAGCAAGACGTAAAACAGCCGAGCGATAGCGAGTAGAGGGAGAGGCGCGCACGAGTTAATGAGGGGCTGATGACGCGCCGCGAGTGCATCGCGAAATAATTAATAACGGTAATTAATGCCCGAGTTTGGATGCCCGCAAGGATAGAGGCGAGACGGAGCTCTGCGAGTGCGGTCGGCCCGGGCGAGCTTTAGTGCACTCTAACGACCGCAATGTAGAGCTTCGTCTCAAGATTCACTCGCTCTCTCTCTCTGCCTCCTCTTCGTGTTTATCTTATGATCCGCAGTCGTCGCCCGCGTTCCGCTTTTCATTCGACAAGCGGCGAGATAAGAGTTTCAATCGTAATGGAGAGAATGCCCCGCTCGCCCTCTCTCCGCGGTTTGTGCGATGGAATTGACTGCGCTACCCTCTTTCTATACCGGCCTGCCGAGCGGGGCCATCGGAAAATCAATCGGATTCCGTGTGCGGCAACGCGAGAAGCGCCGAGGCAAAATGAGATTCCGCGCATCGCGGATTCTACATTCAAACGAATCATTGCTCGGCTGAGGCTGATAAATATTGGCGCTCAATTTATCCAATATTCGGGACCCTCCTGGCCGTGCTTGCGCAGCTTGATTCCGGCTGAGACTGTATTTTCTGCGCTTCTTATGATTCTGTGCCGGGGAATGCGTTTAGAGAGGATCGGAGATCTGCTTTTGAATGCTGATCAGCGATGGGAGTGAAGAGGTTCTTTGGATCGGAATCTCAATTTATCTTGAATACTGGAGTGGGCAAATCATGTAGTATTAATGTCGTTTGGAGTTTTCTAAGTCAGAATGGTCTAAGGAAATTTTTTGATTTATAGGGAAATCAGAAGCTAGAGGCAAAGCAGTACCCGAAAAATGCGTGCAGACATTTTGGAAGCTAAGAAAAAAATCTTTCGTCGGTGATCTAATCGCTGGCTGGAGGGAATGGAAGGAAATTTCGAAGTCAATTTTATCCATTTTTTCAAAGAAGATTCAGTAGCCTAGTCTGACTTTAATAACTCGTTTCATTGTATTATCTGAAAATCACCTCTTTGGATTCGTTTGGATTCTTCTCTCGGTCAAGAAGAGTGTGCCACAGTTCTTTAAACCAATTCATTATTTCATCCATTACGATGATTGTCATCGATTTTCAAAAATCTGTAATTATTTTCTTGTAATGCATCGGGCGAATCTGAACAATTCTGGAAAACCTCTGTGAGCACAAGCAACATATTGGACTACACATGGAAACTAGCTATAATACCGCGAGGAGGAAAAAAATAAAAACCACGACTCTTCATAATTACAAATTTGCCATTTTGCAGCCAATTTTATCCGAAAATATATTCTTTTTGAATGAATTATTTTTTGTTGAGAAAACCATCTTCACTGCAGTACCTCTTGAATCGGCTATTGATGACCTGATAATCGGATCCAACTCATCAGATATTCTCGTAAGATCCACTTCAATTTCAATCCTTTGCAAACATTACCCTAGACTGAGTGGCGGGACGAATAGATTAAAATTGCATTTGAACTTTTGACCTCACCTGGACGACAGAAATAGTTACAGCGCTTTCGGTGACCGGAATTCGTTTTGAAACTGCGGCCTGATCCCGCTGTTGGCAATTTTACATCCATTGTAAAATATTATTCATGTGACAAAAGTGGAGTCCACGTAAGTAAGCTTCATTCCATCAATTATGTGAAATCGTTGGAAGGAGCAATCATTTTAGACATGACTGCTCATATTAATACATTCTTACGTATTCAATGATTCAAATTATCATATTCTAAATTAGATTTGCAATTGAGAAAGCTTTGTCGAGTGTATCTTCCTCCATGTAAGTATTTATTTCGGTGGCGAGAGTGCTAACGATGCAATGCCCAACTCCACAAGGTTTTTTTGCGCTGCGCCGAGTGCCTCATTCAGTGTACAAAACAGCATAATTTGGCACTGTGGCGCTCAAAACTCCATTTACATCCCAGCTGGCACCTTTGAGCCAGAGACTCCTCTACACTATGCTCCACCTCATTGTCTGCTCATATATTTTTCTCAACGACAGTAATTACTTTTTTTCGATAATAAGCACAAATTGATCCCCGATAAATTGAAAGTAGATTTTGAGGACTGAAAGTCTGTTGAGCGTCTCATGAAGAGCATTGCATTGATCTAAGGTATAACATCCAAGAGATAATAGTTGACGATGCCTATACTGATTCGAACTGAAGAAAATATTTTATTTTCAATTACTGACTATCGGAGATTCGAAAATGCTCCATAATATGAAATTTCTTTTACGAATCAAGTGCCGTCATTCGATGAAGGTTCATACCGGACTACACGATGATCATCAGATACTTTGAAATGTATGGGGGATTATAGAGAAATTTAACCATTTGCGTAACGAAGTGCGTGTCCACAGACGAAGGATTATCTAAACAGAGCGGTATTTATTTTTCACTGGGCTCGGTACAGGGGTAGATGTGTAAAGAGAGGCCGCGTGGATTTTTAGTTTTAGTTTGATTAGAAAGTATACAGCACTTTCACGCTGTGTAAATTCAGTGAGGAAGAGATTACTCTCTCCAGAGCATCCTTGGGCACAAAAAATATTCATCCCAACAGCGGAACAAAAATATCGCCATACGAATGAATCCGGGCCAGACTGACACGTTCAGAAAAGCTCAGCCGCCCAAAGCCGCATTCGCTCGCGAATGAAAAAGCGACGCATCGCTCATAAACGAGGCTCGTCCAGCAATTCGGGTCAATCGTTGCTTTTCCACAATCGCTTCGTTATGTTAATCTGTTAAATTGCCCGATTCACACAGAGCGGCAGTCCGATTTTTTTTCACCGCCCAATCGACGGCGCATTTCAAACCGCGCTCACAAATATCCCGCAAATTCCCGGAATCGCACTCCATCATTTTATCTTCTTTCCCCTCGCACCCGATGCTTTTATCACCTCACAGAAAGAGCGCTCTCTATCTCCGTCCGAGCGGGCGCCGCAGCGAGCGATCTCTCGATCAATTGCGCATCAATGATCTCGGGACGAGCGATCAAAAGCTCTTCACCCCGTTACCTCGCCACACATTATGCTCGAACGTCGATCTACCATCGCGGAATTCGAGCTGCCGAGACACGAGGCGAGATAGAGTCACGGGTGTCGCTCACGCGGCAATCTCGCGCCGCTGCCACCCTCTTGCCGCAGACTGCCGCAGGCTGCGCGCATAAGAAACTCGTCAGCGTCTGACAGTTTCGAGAGGCTTGCGCCAGATGCTCGCGGAGACGTATAGATTTCCCAGGCGTTTGCCCGGCCACAATTGAGCCCTCATACAAAACACACACACATACTCGCGCAAAAGTGAGGGTTTATGAAAAGCAGCTCTCAAACCTCAAAGTGAAAAATCCCACGCGGAGCGTAGAGAGCGTATTTTCGTTGTTTCGGCGAACAATTTGCATAGCGAGCCTGCAACAGCAGCGCCAGTGGCTGTACACGCTAACGAACGGGCAATGGGATGAGCCAGTCGCGGCGGGCGTCGCGTTTGTTCCGCGCGGCCGGGCGCGCTCGAAAACGCGAGTAATGAACTATTAAACTAACAAGAGCCGGGCGGCTGCTTCTCTCGCTCTCTCTGGAGAGGCCGGGGTCCGCGCGCGAATATCCGCCGAGAGCTTTGACAGCGGCCTCTTGCCGAGTATAGTTACTCTTGCGCCCATTAAAGTCGCACAAGAGCCACGGCCTCGCCGCGGCCCTTATCGAATTTGATTCGCAGCCCGGCTGACTACACGCCGACCTTTTCCACTGGCGCTCCATCATTACCGCGTTGTGTGTACTCGGCGAGCTTTTCGCGGCGCGCATAATTAAGAGACAGCTCGCTTTCACGGTTTGAATTACGCGGATATATACGGGTCCATCCATCGGCCCCGTCGCCACATAGCACTCGGCCCGATCGATGCACCGAGCGCATGATATTAATTCATAAACTTTTCAGCGCGCCCTGCATAATGCATCCTGGCTTTCCCGCGAATGCCGCTAAAACGTCCGCTCGATCACTCGGTCTGCTCTCCGTTCGCCTCTCTGTATATCGAGCTTCTATACAGAAAGCCCCGCCGGAGGCGCTGCAAAGCGAGTGCCGGTGTGTCTTTCCGCGGAGAGGCGCCGTATGCTCTCGAGACCCCGCCTTACTCTCGAGATGGATCATATTTGAGAAAAGAGACGCGTACGCGAGAGATGCGGATGCTGAAATGGGGCCGCTCGCGGGATATACGCGACGAGAGGCGAATGTATATTGGCGCAAAGCCGAAGCGTTTCTCCGAGAGCCGCCTCCCGGAAACGAGAGAATGCGCGAGAACATCATCGGAGTGATGGAATATGCGCGCGAGGCTCCTTTACGATTCTCGCGCGGCGGCTTTAATCCTCGTGCACAGCTCCTTCGGGGACTCATTACGGCCCGGCTCGCGGCACTTTGTCATACTGGAGCCTCGCGAGCTTTCATTTCCCCGCTCGTTGCGCCCGGCTCTACGCGCGAAACTTTGCCCACTTACCACCGTGTAATGTCAAACTTATAACTGGCGCACATACGTCGCCCCCGACTCGCACCGACGACTTTGCCGCGACTCTCGGCTTTCCTCTCTCCGTATGTTTCGCGCCGCGGCGGAAATCACGTCGCGAGTCAAAAATCCAGCGACGCGCTCTGTAAAATTCTTCAGCCCGCGTAGCGCGCTTTGCATCCTCGCCACTTAATTTGGCCCGAGCGCCTCCAACTCGGCTCGAAACTTTGCCAGCGACGAGAGTAAAACTCGGAGACGACGACGTCTTTGCCCTCTCCAAGTTTGCCAAATTTTGGCGAGCAAAAAAGAGAGCAAGAAAGAAAGAAAGAGAGAGAGAGAGAGAGAGTCGCCTGCATGCATACTCATATCTGCGAGGACGGCTGCATATGAAGAACTGGAAGTAATCGAAAAAAGAACTTGCGAGCTTGCAAAACGAGTGTGGGAGGCGGATCGATGCCGTTCCGCGTAATCAAACGTCGCGGGCCACTGTGCAGCCTCCGTAACCGCAGAGAGCTGGGCTGCGGATAAATTCCAACCACTGCGCTCGATCGATCCGCCGTTACACGCGCAAAAACGAAATCGGAGCCTCCTACCTCGAGCGCTGCGCATAACAATTCCATACTCGAGAGTGAGAGGCGAGAGCGGCTCTCGGCGTTAATCCGCAGAGCGTGCCATTAAATATTGCGCGTGAGAAAGCGAGTGAGAGAGAGAGAGGAAGAATTGCTCGGGGAAAATTCCAGAGAGCTCTCCTCCCCCGGGAAGCGCTTATGAGAGCCCGGACTAAAAAGTACAAGCTCGCAGCAAGCTCTGTAATACGTATACTAGGCCTCTTGCCCGCCCGCCTGACTATACCCCGACCTATACTACTGCGCTGCAAAAACAATGGGCAGGCAAATCCTCGCGGAAGCCCTCTCGAAGCGGCCGTGTATTTTCCCGCAGCCTCGCTGCAAAGCGTGTGTACGTGGCGGTAGAGGAGCGATCGTGGGTATATGGCGCGCAACTTTGCATCGACTTTTCCGACTGTGCGCTCTGGCGCGCGGCGCAGCTGAACGATTGATGGCCGCGGACGGGACCATTAGTCGCGGACGGTATCGAGGGTGCCCTCCGATGCCCGAGCTCGCGCTCATCTCGTTTGAGAATTCATCGAGTTTTACGTTTTTCAGCCGACCCGTGACTCGTTTGTTCTTCCCTTTTTCGTCGACAGGCCATATCGCACGGATACCAACGCGCCGGACGGCCTGAATTTTCCGATAAAAATTTTAGCTCGAGCGAGTTTACGGTTGTAGGCCGCACGCACGCACGTATACTATATATAGGGCCAATCGAGCGGCTCATGCAATTGAATAAATGCCTTTCGGCGCGGGCTTTATACGGTAGTTATTTGCGGCTCGCTCGTTTGGGGCTTTGTAAAATTGTTGCGAATATTCTGTAGACAATTCCATAACGACTCGAATTTTTTTCCTCTTTGTCGAGGAGAGCAACGCCCTGTGATTGACCGTTTTGCTGATTCGGCACGCGAACGATGAAACGGATAAATCGTCCATTTGAGGCTGCAGAGGCGCGTGAATATTTGATGAGCGCGTCGCAGGAAATGTCTCTTCGTCTCCCGAGAGCGATTCTCATCCAATTGAGTTTGGAGCGTTATTGGAAGTATCCGGGGCAGCAGTCTCCGACACCGGAAACGAAATAATTTCTCGACGCCGCACGCGAAGCTACTCGTTATTTCGACTCGTGTCTCGTATTTGCGTTGGAATAGTATAGCGTCCGGCTGAACTATCGCTCGCTCGGGCGCTTAAACGAGCGGCAGTTTTTACAGAGCGCAGCAGGCCGGATCGAATTCCGTTCCGCAACACCGGCCTCGCAGCCCGGAATCCTGCTCATTCGCCTCGAATAATGGAACTAATATAAAGCTTGCGGGCTCGATAAGGAACTCTGTCCGCGGCGAGATTCTCTCTCGCGCGGGGAAAACGGAGAGGGAAGAAAAGTAAAGGTCGTCGGCTTCGTACGAGTAGGTCGATTGGACTTTTTGTCGGCGGAAAAATTCATCGGGCCTCGTGCCGAGTTGACTATCCGCTCAAATTGCGTGAGAAAAGCTGCAGCCAAGCGGCGAGACTTGGCTCGCTCGCCGCATGCACACAGAGAGCTCGGGCAAATTCACTTCTCTCCTTGCTTGCGGGGCAAGAGAGCTCGCAGGAAGCGAGAGAGAGCTGCAGCTGCACGGCATCGCGAGATACGAGCTTCGGGGGGAATTTCGCTCTTCTTTGGTGATATTTCAGCGGAGCATGACTCCCCTACCCCCTCCTCCTCTCGACAAAAAGCAGCGCGCAGAGCTCGGCGACATATTTCCCGAGCCACGGCCGCCCGGCCCGCTTGGCTCGCTCATTTCGCCGCTGCTTGTGTACGGATTCGGTAATCGATGCCAACTTTGTCCCGCGCTGCTCGTCTACAGATAAAGGACCCCTCTACCTCGTCTCTTGCTCCACAAAGTCCTCCGAATAAACAGCACCCCGCATCTGTAATTCTCGCACTCAAACCATTTTACGTACGAGGCAGATCGATGCTTTGCAAAAAATACCGCGTGAATCGAGCTACGACACCCGATACGATATCAAGTGCGCGACGAGTTGGGCCACCGCGCTGCCGTGTACTTTTTGCATACATAATTCGCGCGCGAAAGCAGCTCCGCGGGGCACCTTGAAGCTCTCGAGAGCTCTCGTTTAATATTCCATTGCCGTGCTGGAGTACGGAGGCGCTGTCTGCGCCCATCCAGCTTCCTTTCCGCGAAATTGAAAAAGGCGCGTCGGCGATAATTTTTGAGGCTGCAGCTCGCCTACGCCCTACCAACGCTGCGGCATTATAAAGCTCGCTCATTGTTCGTGCGGCCGCGATTAAGCCCGCTCCATTTAATCATCGAGCCGCCGACGAGTTTTCGTTCTGGCGGCGCCTCAAAAAAGAGGCCGAAAGAGGAGAGAAGGAGCGTACTAGAAAAAGGGGGAGAAAACGCTCGAGTGGCCTAATCGGATCGCCGCGAGGCACTCGCGCGGGCGGTAATTAGTCGGCAAACATCGGCCACTGCGCACATGTAAAGCTCGACGCGCGAAATTCCAATGAGCCAGAGCTTGCAGCGGGATAGGATCTTATCCCTCTCGAGCCAGCGCCAAACTCGTTCGGAGCGATTCGAGCTTGCGATTGCGCGACCGCGTCAAAGCTCGGGTCCGCGAGCACACCGCGCACAGGTATATTCGGCGCCTCTATTCACGTGTGCTTGCGGCCGCAAGCTCAAAGCGCCAGCCTCCGGCTACTCGATTGAATTGGCCGGCGCGACCCTTTGACGGGCCAATGATACTCGAGCAAGAGAGCTTGCGCTGCGACAATTTGGCAGTTTGGCGCCGACGTTTTTTTCGCCACCCTCGCATATTGAGGCGGTCGAGGCTCTCGATATCGGCGGGCGTCTAGCTTTTGTCAGCTATCGATGCGGGTCCTCGAGATTTTGAAAAACGTGCGGTTTTACGGGGGGGCGAGATTCTCATTTCGAGCTCGGGAGCGGCTTTTGTTCTTGGTGAATGCTGAATAATTGAACTTGATGAAAAATGGACGAGTTGGCCCATGAATATGGAAACGCGAGGGTTGCTAGAGATATGCGCGAGAGGATAGCGGCCGCGAGTTATACGCCCCTACAAGTAACTGAATATTATTAAAACTTGCTCGACCCTCGGCAAGCGACGATTCATAATTCCGCGTAAAAATGCCCCGATCCTCCGCAATTGCGGCTCCACTTTAAGCCCTTCGCCGGGCATTACATCGCATTAGGCTCTCGAATTCATTACGCCGCGGCGCTCCCCGAAACTCAGCAATTTGTTGAAGCTCAATTCATTACAGACCGATCAACTCGTCAAGTTCCAAAGAGTACTCGAGAAACGATGGGTTGATTCGATCGCAACAATAATTGAGTGGCCGAAATGGGTGTCGTGGTCCAGAAATTCTATCAACGCGTGCCAATTTAGGGACGATTATATTCACGCACCACTCGTCGCGATCAAACTGCTCTTATATGTATATGCTAAATTATCGCTCGCATTAGCCGCTTCGGCGATTCAACTTCCATAATTGAAGCTCGGTGCGAGCGCGCGGCCTGATTTCGCGAATGCGATGGAGATTAATTTGGCCGATCTCCTCCGAGGGTAGAGTGTATACAATACGGACAATATCGGGTATATACGTATTGGGAACCGCGAGCGCGTAATGGATGAAATGTCCCCGCGGAAGCCGAGCGATATTCGTACGTGGCATATTGCGCGCGTCGCGCTTAACCCAGACCTCGAGAACAGCGAGGCATTATCAAAGCGGCCACATGCATAAACGAGATTCTATCGCGGCGCGAGAGAGAGACAGAGAGCCTCCGACGCGGCCCTAATGGGTATAAGCCCGGCCCGTGTCTCTTATACGGCTTTCTGCAAGTCGACGTCGCCTCTCGTTCTCGAGCCCTAGTCTCTCTCTCACTCTATTCAAATCGCCATTGTAACGTGCACTTTTATTATGTATTCAGAGTAGACGAGCGGAGCAAGCCGCAGTTTTACAAATTGCACGTGGCAATTTCTCCCTGACGATCTAATAAACTTTCATCTCTATGGGCTCCACCCTCTCTCTCCATTTCGTTTCAGTCTATTATTCTCTCTGGCAAACGGTATTTTGAGAACGAAATGGGATAAAGATGGCTCGAATTGGATTCTCGCTTTCCTGCCTTTTCCCGACACCGAGGCACTTGGATTCGAATAAAAATGCATGAAGCTTTTTCTATTTTGTGTAATGTAAGAGAAACTTTTTAGAGCATGGACCAGGGTTGGAGTGTGAAATTTTTTAGAGGATGAGTTGATCATTTACCCACAGCCAAACATCAATATTTTTCTGTTCGTTTTAGTCGCCAAAAAAATTGAAGTATGTTGAAATGTACGAGAAAAACTCAATACCTCGTAAATTAGGAATATTTATTCTTGGATTAAAATTTTGTCAACTTCAACTTCAGCGAATAACAATTTCGAATGGAAAGTAAATGTTATTTTAGATGATGGTCTGAAATTTGTGACACAAGGTGATGTCAACTTACTTATAAGATCATATTCAACACCCATCTATTTACGAGTGAAGATAGTACAAATGTTCAAGTCTACAATACTTAAGCAGGATGTTCTTCAGAAACTCACAGTTTGACACAGCAAAAGAGAAATTGTGTATTCCACAATGAGCTAGGGAATTATTTTCTTACATTATTGATCAAGATTAAAATTCTTCAAATTGTGAGGATTTGAAAAAAATAATATACTGATAAAAATAAAATCAGATTTCAATCAAACTCATGAAATATTGGCGTTCTTTTCTCATTGAGAATTCCCATTCCAAATATGTTTATGAACCATCAGAAGTTTGGAATGTGGCGCGAGAGTAGGATTTGTAATTAAAAACTTCCGGCAAATTTTTGCACGTCGTTTATGAAATTCAAGTGTCCATCAAGTGATTAGTTATCGGGTTAGTTGACTGTTGTTTGAATGAATTTTTGAGCTAAAGCCGTGTACATATGCTGGACAAGAGTTTGCAAATCTACTAACTAAAACTCAAAATTATTCCGAAACAGAAAAAACGCGGTAAATAAGTCTCAAAAGTGCTCCCAACATTCTTTCTACACTTTACGAGAAATCAAAAGATGAGCAAATCAAATTTGTGAAACATAGAATGGATCTTTTGAGGCCGCGTACAGAATATATGCGATTCAGAGCGATGCCAAGGAGTTGAGCTTATACTGTAACTTTCACGCTAACCTGGGTTGTTTCAGTCTCACATTTTTTTCTTGTATCCATTTCCTAATATGAAATTAGATTGAATTAATAATTGAATGAGAGAGACGATCAATGATTGGTTGCTCGAGTAGTTTGGAGTCTAGATAAAAAGATGCTTCCTCACCGGAGTATCCGACCTGTGGGATGCAGAATTGACTGAAAATTAGTGATACATCTCCTCTTAGCACTAGGGGGCGGTATCCAAAGCCGCAAAGTCTAACGCTCATACGTTTTAGAACTACAGCCCATGATATTAGGATAGTTAGTACGCGTGGGTCTTCTCTGCGGCTTTGGATACCGTCAATTGATAGCCGGAATTGATTTTGAAGATTCCAGCCGAATACGTAGCCTGGAGGTAGAACACTTTTCTGGTTCGCAAAAGGAACCTCTTCGACACCCGTGCGGTGGATATTGAAAATGATGAAGGATTGATTAAAATTGCGAACCCTCAAGAAAATATTCAGGCTGTATATTCTCTAAAGAAAATATCGAGTTGTGATTCGAGTTCGTGGTAGCAAATTATGAAGACTCTTGATGAGTTGGAGGTCAGATTTCTGGGTCCAATACTTTTAATTAATTCGAGTCGTACAAGGACAGTTCAATCAAGATAATCAGGTTACTGAATTGGATTACAGTTACTTTCTTGAGAACTCTTGATCAGCTTACTCAGTCATTATATCGCAGAACTGACGTCACAGTTATCAAATCGTGCTATGCAAAAAGATGATTCAATTCGTGGAATTTCTATTGAAAATCTCTTTTTATATGGCAAAATTCACATGCTCCATACTCCTTTATGCTCGATCGGAAACGGATCACATTAAAAGATGTCTTGGCAAGATCATATACAGAGATTAAAGGAGAAATATCAGTTTTATAGAAAGAGATCCTTTACGGTGTACGATGTAGATCATTTGAATACGATAATTGCTCCTTCAACTTTGAGATCCATTATCCTATCTCTTTACTCGAAGAGTCAGAAAGTCATAATCGATTTCTGAAATAACAGCTAACCCCTTGAATCTTTTCTTTACATTAATGAAGCTGTTTCCTTGAAAAGTATCCTTACATTCATGAAGTACTCAAAGTGGGTCAACACGCATGACCGATATCTTGCTTTTCTGCGAAAAAAACCCTCTAATGAATTCTTAGACTTCTTGGAATGTGTACTCAAGGCTGAGAATGAACGTTCAAGATATTTGACGAGTTGGTGATACGCCTTTTCTTCAATTTTAATTTCTTGAATTTCTGCATTAGTCTGCATGGTTTTCCAATTTCCACCATAAATTTTCTCTGAATTTAAGACTCTCATTGCGTAATAACGAAGGCGATTATCGTGAGATTTGGGTTCATCGATTTGGTTTATTTGAAAAACATCGTCGACTTAACTTGACCCTAATCAAGTTCAACGATAAAAACTTCTTTCTAGAGGATTCTTGTCCTGAGAAAATGACACACCTACCAAACCCAAAAGGATAAAGCATCGACCCGCTAAAACCGTAAGATCACATTCGCAAAACTTTTTTCTACCCAAGTCCCGGAGGACCACGTTCGTTCGTCCGCTTGATTATGCATCGGGTTGGAAAACGGCTGAAGATGATCACGAGCTCAGCCTCGGGAGTCGCGCCTCGTCTACACACCGAGGCGAAAGCGATCCGACGATATCCCTGAATAATTCAATTCTGCCGTTATCCCTCGGACGCCTCTCTGCACGCGGGCTTGCTCCGCACAACCGAGCTCTCCTTCTCTGGCACATCCTCGCGTCCGTCGCGCACCAGATATAGAGGCGAGCAGAGTTCGAGCCTCGGGGGATCCCCCGAGGGGTTATACCAGAGCCGAGCCCGAGCTCTGAGCCTTCTAATCCGCGTGGCAAACGGAAAGAACGTTATTATCGGAAAAAGTTTCGAGGGGATAAATTCGGGCAAACGGCTCGCAACACAAGGCGCACGCCGACGACGACGACGAGCTGCCTATTTCGACAAACTCGGCCGAGCGACGGAAGCAGCAGCGGCTCTGCGTCTGTGTATATCCCATGGAGCGTCGAAACGCGAGCTTTGATCGATGGCCGGAAAAATATACCCATAAGCCCTCGGGCGAGAAACTCGGGCTCAAGCCCGCCTCGGCAAACACGGCCCATAGCTGCGCGCGGACACATACATCAACGGCCTACCTGTCCATCTCTACTCTGCACCTCGGCCAGCGCTGCCGGATCGCGCGTACTTTTTATCAAAACCAGCCGGAACGAGTCCCGATAGCGCGTGAAAATTTTTTCTCTCGATATTTTAGGCTGCGGCCGTCGGCCTGTATCCCGATGCGTTCAGCTGGACCAACGAACACGAACAATATTTGGTAGAGAGAGCTTTACAAAGTTACGCTCCGCGACGGAGAGTTCACTGCCCGAATCAACACGCAACGCTCGCAGCGGAGATCAAGATTCTCAGAGCTTGCAGCGAATCGAGAGGAGTAGTTGCGAGGGATGAGCTCGCAAAGAGTTCCGAGTATAGGTGCAAGCTCACCGTGCATACGCTCGCGTTCAGCCGAGAGCGCGAGCTTGCAGCTTCGGCGATCGAACTCTGACCGTGCGAGAGCATCATCCTCTTAGCCACGCGACGACATCCCGATCGATCTCGAGCTTTATAAATCGTCCGTCGGACGAGCCGCGCTCCGCGAAAGCTCTCGCCCGAGCTTGCAAGCTCGGCCTCTGCCCCCGGCTTTGGAGACGAGTCTGGCGTGGCTGCTGCGGCACACATGGCCCACCTGCTCGCCGTCCGAGCGTCGCAAGCTCTCGTTTCGGCCGCAAGCTCGCAGAGTGGAGCGAGAGAGAGAGCGGGGCTGCACGTGGCGGGGGCGGCGGTGGCGGTGGCGGCGGTGGCTGGCTGACTGCTGGTGACTGCGCCGACTCCCCCACCCGCTCTGCCCCAGAGAGCCAGCCGAGAGAGCTTTCCCGGGTCCCGCTCAGCCGCTCTCGCTTCAGTGTACATCGAGTGCGTGCGGTGCCGCAGCCCGCGAGCGAGATAAAGCGCGGCGCAGCGGTAAGTTGCCGCCGTCGCCGACGCCGCGCCGGTTCTCTCGTATACCCATCGTCGTAAAGTGCACAACGCGCTACGAAGCGCTCCAAAGCCTCGAGTGCCGAAAGCTCCCCAAGCTTTTGCTCTATCTCAGTGTGTCTCCGGATAATCTCGCTCGAGTCCGCGCCAGAGAGAGTGAGGGAGAGCTTGCAAGCTCGCGGTCCGCGTGCGACGATTAGTGCGGGCGGCTGCAGCTTTATCGGTGTCAACGAGGCCGGATAGTGTAAAGAGGCCCCGGGCGAGCTTGCAAGTCGAGCTTGCGGACGCACGTGGCTTCGCTGGTGCGCGCGAGACGCGCGGATGGATGCCTCGAGGGCAAGGATCTGTCGTGTGTGCGCGCGGAGCTTGCAGCCGCGGGTTTTGATTGCAAGCTCTGACCGCGAGCCGCGCTTTGTCAAGTCCCGCGAGCGATATTAATCCGTTGGCGCGCGCCGTGTGTCGCAAGCGCTCGCGACGCGAGGAATTTGCCCGCGCGCTTCGCTGCTAATGACTCTAAAGCTCGTTGCCACGACCGCCGTTGCTCGAGGGCTCGTTGCGGCTATTAAACCATCTCGCTCGAGAACGGCCCGCTGCGACAACGCACCCGATATACGTGAATCGATTCGTCGAGGTTACAATTCGCATACTTTGCGGGCCACGGAGAGAACGGCCGCGCGAGAGATGAATTATGCGAATTGCGATTGGGTATTGATTGGGGCCGAGCGCGCGACTCCTACAGCCTCCGCTCTCTCTCTCTCTCTCTCCCCCTCATCTATTCGTAATGGGCCGATCTGCAGCCCGGGCGGCTCTTCCACTCTGAAGCGCGTGTATATACACGGCGCGGCTATATCCGAGAGGGCCTCGCTACTCTCGTCTCGTCGATTATTGAGCAGAGAGCGTCGGAGCGGCGGAGTCGAGGGGGTCCGCATCGAGCGCTCTCGAGACCTGTGCCGTGCGCCCGTGCAGCTGTCTGTAAACAGCCTCTCGTAGTCGTCAATGCGCCTTGCAAGCTCTCCCCCGTGTGTGCTCAGCAGCCTTCCAGTTGGAATTCGATTGCGCCTGATTGCCACTCGGCTGCAAAAGCTCCTTCCTCGTAATCGTCGTGCCGAGCTTTAACGGCGCTAGATTCAAGTGGGAGCTTGCGAGCGTGCGCCTGCTTGCCTCGCAAAACGTGCCCGCGGAGAAGAGCGTTATTCCGACGACGACGGCAAACTTGCCCCGGAGATTTATGAAATCTCCCGCGAGCGATCATCCACTCCTCGAACGTGGCGAGTTATAACGCCCGGCGCAAAGCGAAGCGAGGCGAAGCGAATCCGAAAAGTCGATCCGATGCCGCGCAGATCGCACGTGAGCTACGGCCCGCTACCGCCGCGATAAATCAAACGCGAGGAATTAAAAAGTTATATACACCCGACAGAGTCTTAATCTGGATTAAAGCCGAGCGGCTAGTTCAGGGCAAACTTGGACCGGCCGCTGCCCAGAGCCGCGAGAGAAATTCGTATCAAGAGATAACTCGAATTAGAGGGGACCGCTCCGAGCGAGCCGCGCCGCGCTGTATCCGGCTTTTAAAAAAGTTCATATTTACGAATGTACGCCGGCGCGTTTACAGATGAGAGAGTTTGCCTGCTTTGCCGCTCATTCTTTGAGATTAACAGTCTCTTTCTCTCGCGTCCTGCCTCGCTATTTCTCTCTTTCGAGCTGCAGACATCGCTCCAAGTTCTCGTACGTGCGAGTGCGTTTTAATCATAATTAAAGCCTTTGACGATGATTAAAAGTGAATTGGACTCGCACGTTTGGAGAATTTTGAAGAATACGCGAACGATACGAGCGGAGCGACCAACTTAATTTGACGGGTTCATTCCGAACTGACTTGTTACGAATATAGAGTACGCGTACAACCTCATCCCATCGTCTTTTTTATTTTTATAACGATTTATCATTGTCTTGAATAGTTAAAAATAATAAATCGCAATTGAAAACTCTTAAGAGATAGTAATTGACTTTATTTTGACTTAATCATCGTCAAGAAGTTGAGTTGGATCTTGGTCGTTTTCCCGACAACTTGGCTCTCAAAATATCGTGCCCAGTTGCAGAATCAAATGTACTATCGAAGTTGGACGGCCAATCATGATGTATAATTGTAAATATCTTCATTTCGTTTAGGTATGCAGAACAGAATTATAGAGTTCATTACTGATAATTATAGAAGTAATTAATGCATACCCTGTAGTGTGATTCTAAATTCCATTACGCTTCGTAACATTTCCAGCTAATGAGTTATAAACTCTCACGCTGAGCAAGCTAACCCGCCCTTGTATTTACCGATGAACTCACTCGTTACCCGATGCGATTGCGTAGTTGTAAACATCAAAAAGTTGGCGATCTCCCTCTACCAGTAAAGTGCAAAATGCACATTTTCAAAAAGAAAATATCTAAACGAATAATTCGTATTGTACTCCACAAATTCTATGGGTCTGAATAATTTTTAGAATTCGTAAGCTGTTCTGTACTAATTACCGAATTACGGAGTTGCTCGCTACCCTGTACACAATATTTATTTGGATACAGCCGTGGATACGCTGTAATATCATTATCAGCGCTCGAGCTAATTCACTTGAACTTTGTGATGTGTCGCTCAATACCGCCGCATGTTCACACATGACCTACGCGCCCTCGAGCCGAGCTAGCGCATAACTGAATCATGATACAGCATGCAAACTTTGATAAAGTGCTCAAAGACGGATTAAATAGAAACTCGCGCTGCTCTACTCTCGTGCTTTTCGACAATTAAAATTTTTATTCCACTCATTTGCTCACAACTTCATGACTTTAGATGATGAGATTTTTCATTACACGATTTTATAATGTAGATAACGTAATCCAAGTAACTTGAAAGAATTGGGTACGAAGATACTCCCGCGAAACTTCGTCGAAATAGTAGGGAAATCCCCCAAAGGATATCTGGGTCTGTTCAAGATTTTCGTAGAAAATTGATCGACGAATATTTTTTAGCCGTGGCAAGAAAAATGATAGAAGTCGAGATGCGGATGAGTGTTTGGAAGAATCAAGTTGTCACTCGATGAACAAGACAGATTTGGAACCGCCGAGCCGGCACAGATGCCTAGGAAAAAGACTGAAAAATGCATACGGCAGCCGTTGGAAAAATGCATCAGTCTGGTGTATAAGTGATCCAGACCAACAAAAAAGATATTCTTGGTGAGTTTTGAGAATTAATTTCACTTTAAAGTCCTCTCTCTCAGATTTTCTAGAAATAAGTTGTTACCCTTTGCCTCCCTTCAAAAAAGCTTGTTCGGAAAAAATAAGACAGAGCCAATAAAATGTTTAACTCGTTTTTAGCTTTCTCCGCAAGCAAAATATGAGATCATGGATTGGAGAACTATAAAAAGGCTTTAATGGTAATATCATGGTCGCATCTGAAATAGTGCGCTTGTGAAAATAGTGCCATAAAAGAGCTTATTTGAGCTCGTAAAAATTGCTTGGTTGGCGACATCATAAAAAAACTCAGAACCATCTGTCAACTTTGTACAGATTGTGTCAGGCGCATGCATTACCTGCGATAAGAATGATATTTTCTAGGATAATTCGAGTCAATTTATACGAAAAAGAATATATTTGAAAGGTAGTCGGATCGGCAGTCACCAATCTGTAGAAGAGACTGTACGAATCACTGGTTATTAATCCAACTCGAAACCGGATGTCGCTGATCTAAGTTAATTGGGGTCGTGAACAAAACTTGACGTATGTACAACGATGTCTGCATTTGCAATTGCAAGGAATCTACCGATTTTTTTCGATTCTTGTAATTGGAAAACACTTTTCTCTATTCATTCCAAAATTTCCGCATGGTAATGATTCATGATGAGCAAATATACGAAATCATAATAGAAACTCGTAATAAGAATAATCCCCCAAAATTTTTCACGATGGTATTCCAATCGAACTATTTATATTAAACTTTCATCAATGTTGTAGAGGAATATGTCTGTATAAAGTTTAGTTAATCATGAAAAGAAGGATGACAATTAGCAACAATGAGTCAGAACCCACGGAGTATCTAATAGAAGCGGCAGATGCGATGAAATTCCAATGATCACTAACTAGTAGAGGACCAACCTTGTGGATCACGGATTTGGCCAAAACTTAGGGAATCATCCCGTTTCGGTGAGAAATGAAGATATATCAGAGGGCTTAGACCAATAGGCGCTCTGTTCCGAGATACAGCTGTGAACATTCGCATTGCTAGTATACCTATACGTATGAATTTTTAACACGTGCCTATATGGCCAATGCTAATGTTCACAGCTGTATCTCGGAACAGAGGGCCTATTGGTCTAAACC